>CM042438.1:2710959-2723459 GCA_023631565.1 Gymnocephalus cernua | reverse complement strand
TAGACAAACACATAGGAAAATAGAATTGCTTAACATTTTAAATAAAGCCTTCCAAATGGCAGGTGAGTGTAGTTTTTTTTTCAATGAAACACGTGAAAGCCAGAAATCAAAAGCTCCCTCACCAATCCTGGTTTTGTCGGACTCTACGGAGAAAGCCTTGACCAGATTCTCCAGGAACGCCCGGACGAGCCTGAAGTTGATGCGGCCGATGCTCCAGGAGCCGTCCACCAGAATAACGATGTCGGATATGGCCGAAGTCTTGCACGTAAACTTGTCTTCAGCTAAAGACGAAAAAGACAGAAACATAGAAAATGGCCTCTTACAACGCATTATGTAATGTATAATCATGTAATAACACCCTCATTATTTAACGATGCATTATGTAACATCATGTAATAACACCCTCATTATGTAATAACACCCTCATTATTTAACGATGCATTATGTAACATTATGTAATAACACCCTCATTATGTAATAACACCCTCATTATTTAACAATGCATTATGTAACATCATGTAATAACACCCTCATTATGTAATAACACCCTCATTATTTAACGATGCATTATGTAACATCATGTAATAACACCCTCATTATGTAATAACACCCTCATTATGTAATAATGAATTATGTAATAACAGCCTCATTATGTAACAATACATTATGAAACAACGCATTATGTAACATCACGTTATAACACCCTCAGTATGTAACACCCTCATTATCTAATAACACATTATATAATAACACCCTCATTATTTAATAACACATCATGTAATAAAACCCTCATTATGTAATAACACCCTCATTATATAACAATGCATTATGTAACAATGCAGCATTATGTAACATTATGTAATAAGACCCTCATTATTTAATAACGCATTATATAACACCCTCATTATTTAATAATAACGCATCATGTAATAACACCCTCATTATGTAATAACACCCTCATTATGTAATTACACCCTCTTATGTAATAACAGCCGTGATACGTAAAAAAACGCTCATTATGTAATAATGCATTATGTAATAACAAAGCATTATGTAATAACACCCCCACTGTGTAATAACACATTATGTAATAAAGCAGTATGTAATAACACTCTCATTATGTAATAAAAGCCGTGTTGCGTAATAAAACCCCTCATTATGTAATAATGGATAATGTAGTAACACCCTCATTATGTATTAATAAATTATGTAATAACAAAGCATTATGTAATAACACCCCCACTGTGTAATAACACCCCTCATTATATAATAACTCCCACAATATGTGTTAATCTGCTGGACCCCAATATGAACCTGAACCTGCATTATGTGATAAAACCCTCATATAATACATTTATCTGCATTTTGTTATAAATTCTCACATACTGGTTGCACTTTTTTTCACAAAAATGTAATATGGTGGATTATGTAATAACAAACCAAAGTGAATGTCTTCATTCACTTGTTATAACATTGTTTATTTGATGAATTCTAGCGTGAATCACGGTGACTAAAAAGTTATTTTAAAAATATAATTTTTGTTCAGTAGATTATTATTATTACCTTTCATTGTTCATTACACATCACTAAGGTTATTACATAGTGCGTTCAGGGTTGTCAGAAAATGCAGCAGATTGTTACATAATGCGGGTGTTATAACATAATGTACATGTATTACATTTTGATGTTTATTATATAATGCCTTGTTACATGGTCTTCTTTAACATAGTAAAATCTGTAATTATGGCGAGTTTCCTGCCCTGCTGGTGATAGTTTTGGCACCGTTTTGGTACATTATTCTCCATTAAAATGAATGCCCATAATATGTATGGTGATGTAAAGTATTAACCACATTAAAAGAAATTATGTAAAACATGTACACAGCCGCCTACAACGCACACACGATAAATCAGTAAACTAAAAAGTAGGACAACTTGATGTGCAGCCTGTGTCCCAGAGTATTACAAAGTGTTTCATTATTTCTAATTCAATTCAATGCAGTATAATTAAACCCTGGAGGAGCAAGGTACTTGGTTTCAGCAGATGAAAAATAACAGCCCACTCTGTTGTTTGTCCCAACAGTTAACTGGGTGATAAAACAGACCAAAGTCTAATGAGGCAACGTCAGTTAATTTACAAAAGCCAGTCCAGCACACAGTAAGCCAAAGGCCAACCAAATATATATATATATATATATATAATATATATATATATATATATATATATATATAGCCAATTCACTTTCTCACAGAGCTTAGGAAACCTCCGTGGGTTTGGGTGGAAAAGAACAACGGAATTGTTCAAAAGTGCTGGTTTTAATCCCAGTAGACCCAATAATCAGAATTAATAAAAAATACGGCCAATTGGCAGTTGAGCAAGGCGCTTAAACTCCCGGCAACTCCAGTGGAAGAGAAGGAAGCAGGATACTGTTAAAGTGCATGTACGGTAAGAAAACGATGCTCGGATATATGAAGGTTGAGAAAAAAAAAAAAAATTTCATATTTTATGGACACAACTTTTTGAGCAGCTAGTTCTGGCATATTTTAATCTCTATGATCCATGTTTTGTTCCAAAGTCACATCCAAATGTATGCCTACTTTACACTAAGACTTTTAAGAGATTCCTCTGTCGCAGAGTAGTTTCCAATATGTGAATGTAATCCTGAGAGTCTTAATTGTTTTAATTTATACTCTTTATTGATCCCCAATGGGGGAATTACAATTTTACACTCTGTTATTACACACAAGCCTGAAACACACACACACACACACACAGGTCCTTTTACATGCACCTCAGAGTCAATGCAAGGGGGCCTCCAAATTACTGTTAATTTTAGTTTTTTTTTTTCAATGAATCCAACATATTATTAGCAAATATGAATCCCCCACATGATAGGCTTACTGGCCCATGTAAGGTAGTCACTAAGGTAGCCATTCACAGATACAGTTAATACTAAGGATTTACTGTACGTACTGTACGTATACTGTATGTTTTAAAATGAAAACATTCATGACATTCATGAGGCTCAATTTTTTTTAAATTTTAAACGCTTAGTATTCCATGCAAAAAAAGGTATGTATAAAGGCTTTAGCCTGCCCACATGTTATTGTAGGCTCAGTTTAATATGCAACTTTTTATACAATATATGTAGTAGTGGGTCCCTGATCCATCTGAAGACCCCTGGTTTAGACAATATGGCTGGTAATGAAAATCCTTTGAGAAAACCAAAGGGGACCACACTGTTTAAAAGTGTGTAAAAGGCAAACCTTCCTTGAATAAATAAAGCGTAAAGAAACAACAAAGAAAATCTCAGTCATGGAGCCATAAAGCAGTGATTATAACAACAAAACCCTGGTGGTTTAACTTCACGCTGGATTAAGTTAAAAACTGTTAGAAAAACTTCTTAACTTGTAGGTAGAAACATGATCCTCAGCCACTGCGCTGAGCTTTTGGCTGCAGTATGAACGTTGACACATACTTGGCCCCGGTGCTGCCACGGTCTGTGCATGCGAGACCTTACACTGTATATCTGCACCCGCTGGCACACGATTTCTTATCGTGCAGATGTATGAGAGAATATTTCAATCAGGTTGCAGCATGTTGTAATAATATCAGTCAGGAGGTGGGGAGGGTTGTGTGTTTGGAGGATTGGCAAAGGCATTCTTCTGCAGTCATTTCATTCATCATTGACAGGAACTAAGAAGTGTATCAGTCTTTACAAGTCTCTACAGTGTCGGAATTTAAACCTCCTCCTCGGTCCGCTATCCAATACGACTTCAGTGGCCAGAGGAGAGCAGTGACAATCACCGCTCTGGAAAGTATGAGGATTGGAGTCTGTGTTGATTATCAGTTGGTTTAATGCTGTGAGCGATACACACATTTAAGCAAATTTTTGGGTCGGTGCTGCAAGTCGCCGTCCGCTAAACAACCCAAAAACATTATAAAGTTATACTTTAATTAGGGGTGGAACGGTACATGTATTCGTATTGAATTTTAACATCCCTGCTCTGTGCATTCACATATGAGAGCAGCGCTTGTCTCCCATAATCACACTACTAGCTGATTGTCTTACTTTGTTTACAAGTTCCTGATGGAGTCTGGAGATGATGTGGGGTAGCCTACTTCTTGTTTACATCTCACTTCATACACTTCAGGCTGTTGCAGCTAGCTCAGGGGAGAGACTGTTGCTCAGGGGAGAGGCTGAGGATGTTGCTGGGAGAGGCTGTTGCGGTGATGGCGCAGTGGTTAGAACACTGCCTTTGGTGTGGGAGAGGACACTAGGTGGTCCAGCCTGAGACTACTAGCTCAGGGGAGAGGCTGGAGGACACTAGGTGGTAAAGCCTGAGACTACTAGCTCAGGGGAGAGACTGGATGACACTAGGTGGTACAGCCTGAGACCACTAGCTCAGAGGAGAGACTGGAGGACACTAGGTGGTCCAGCCTGAGACTACTAGCTCAGGGGAGAGACTGGATGACACTAGGTGGTCCAGCCTGAGACTTCTAGCTCAGGGGAGAGACTGGACGACACTAGGTGGTCCAGCCTGAGACTACTAGCTCAGGGGAGAGACTGGATGACTCTAGGTGGTACAGTCTGAGACTACTAGCTCAGGGGGGAGACTGGACGACACTAAGTGGTACAGCCTGAGACTACTAGCTCAGGGGAGAGACTGGATGACACTAGGTGGTGCAGCCTGAGACTACTAGCTCAGGGTAGAGACTGTTGCTCAGGGGAGAGACTACTAGCTCAGGGGAGAGGCTGTTGCTCAGGGGAGAGACTGGATGACACTAGGTGGTCCAGCCTGAGACTACTAGCTCAGGGGAGAGACTGTTGCTCAGGGGAGAGACTACTAGCTCAGGCGAGAGACTGGATGACACTAGGTGGTGCAGCCTGAGACTACTAGCCAGTCCCTCCAGAAAAACGCGGAGTTTTTTTGTGATTGTTGCGGGCAAAAATCCTTGATTATGCGGCACGTTTTCTTAAAAAATGCGATGGAATATGCGGGATATTTATGTCATTTTATGCGATGAAAATGCGGGAACTTGCAAAAATTGCGGGAACTTGCGGGAACTTGCAAAAACTGCGGTTTGATGAAAAAGAGAAAAGAAGTGATTCCCCCAACACAGTTTTCTCAGTAGGTGAAATTACGTCACTTCATAACGTTCCCATGGCAACAGGGGAAAATGACTGCTCTTGTGTGAAGTAAACGCAACATTTTTCAACTTTCTGCTGAGATATATGTGACTTTTTTGCAACGAAAATGCGGTGATTATGAAATCATGCAAGCCGCGCATATTTTGCGCGGAAATCGGCAATTTATGCGGCGAAAGTGCGGCGTATTTGAAAAAATGCGGCCCCCGCATTAATATGCGGACTTTGGCTGATTATGCATTGAATTCTGCGATCGCATAATCGCGTTTTTCTGGAGGGACTGACTAGCTCAGGGGAGAGACTACTAGCTCAGGGGAGAGACTACTAGCTCAGGGGAGAGACTGGATGACACTAGGTGGTACAGCCTGAGACCACTAGCTCAGAGGAGAGACTGGAGGACACTAGGTGGTCCAGCCTGAGACTACTAGCTCAGGGGAGAGACTGGATGACACTAGGTGGTCCAGCCTGAGACTTCTAGCTCAGGGGAGAGACTGGACGACACTAGGTGGTCCAGCCTGAGACTACTAGCTCAGGGGAGAGACTGGATGACTCTAGGTGGTACAGTCTGAGACTACTAGCTCAGGGGGGAGACTGGACGACACTAAGTGGTACAGCCTGAGACTACTAGCTCAGGGGAGAGACTGGATGACACTAGGTGGTGCAGCCTGAGACTACTAGCTCAGGGGAGAGACTGTTGCTCAGGGGAGAGACTACTAGCTCAGGGGAGAGGCTGTTGCTCAGGGGAGAGACTGGATGACACTAGGTGGTCCAGCCTGAGACTACTAGCTCAGGGGAGAGACTGTTGCTCAGGGGAGAGACTACTAGCTCAGGCGAGAGACTGGATGACACTAGGTGGTGCAGCCTGAGACTACTAGCTCAGGGGAGAGACTACTAGCTCAGGGGAGAGACTACTAGCTCAGGGGAGAGACTGGATGACACTAGGTGGTACAGCCTGAGACTACTAGCTCAGGGGGGAGACTGGATGACACTAGGTGGTGCAGCCTGAGACTACTAGCTCAGGGGAGAGACTGGAGGACACTAGGTGGTCCAGCCTGAGACTACTAGCTCAGGGGAGAGACTGGATGACACTAGGTCGTCCAGCCTGAGAACTAGCTCAGCGGAGAGACTGGATGACACTAGGTCGTCCAGCCTGAGAACTAGCTCAGCGGAGAGACTGGATGACACTAGGTGGTACAGCCTGAGACCACTAGCTCAGGGGAGAGACTGGATGACACTAGGTGCTCCAGCCTGAAACTACTAGCTCAGGGGAGAGACTGGATGACACTAGGTGGAACAGCCTGAGACATGCACAATAAAAAAAATGCCTTCTACATTTTTGTTTTGCCTTTCCCCTCCATTGTATCGAACCGAACCGTGATGTCTGAACCGAGGTATGAACCGAACCGTGACTTCTGTGTACCGTTCCACCCCTAACTTTAATACGCGTCACTGGGTTGTAGTCTTATGTTGCAAACTACAAAGGCAAACGTGCATGACCTCTTCTTCCCAGTAAGAAAAGAGAGCATCAATTTGAAGCAGTTAAACGTGTCACTTTTGCAGACAGCTGGCGGAAGAGTCTTGATTCGGTTAGTCTGTTGGCTTTACTGAGCTGTAATTTATACGAGGCAACTGTGGAGAAAAGATAAGGGTGGACAGATTTTATGTGAGAGGATAAAGCAGACATTTTAAAAGAAAACAGTAGGTCAAGGTCAAAATCTTGACAAGCAGAAAGCAAAAGTATGACCCTTTCTTTCTTCTTGTAGTCCTGATTGTGATACAATGAGTATCAACAGCCATTAACTCATAATATTACTATTATAATGCAACTTTTTTTATAGAAAAAATTGCAGTGGGTTAAATTCACTGACTGAATTTGAGCCGTTTTCGCATAAGAACTCCTGACAATGTCTGATGAATCAGGTCCCAACATTGTCCGACGTTTGCCTTTTACACGTGTAGCAAACAAGACAAGATTGTCCGTGTGAGACACGTTCTTACTTCCAGGAAATACTACATTTGCTTTAGGCGAGCGTTGGCGCCTGGGTATAGAGCGTGCAGGAGGCAGGACATGACGCGGATTACACCGAGGTCACGGAGCCGGTTTGTAATTTCGTCATTAACAACCGAGTCTCTTGCCGCCCCTCGAATTTGTCTGACGATTTGGGCGTCTCTCCAGTTATGCTACATTTACATCGCTGCGTTTTGGATTTTAAGTGGAGTTTTTAGCCAAAAGCGATCTCCGTGCACGTTTATCGGTGTTTCTCGTCTCCTTCCAGGCAGGGGAAACCCTAGAGCAGGGGGAATGAGAGGGGGAAACACCAGAGCAGGGGGAGTGAGAGGGGGAAACACCAGAGCGGGGGGAATGAGAGGGGGAAACACTAGGGCAGGGGGAATGAGAGGGGGAAACACCAGAGCAGGGGGAATGAGAGGGGGAAACACCAGAGCGGGGGGAATGAGAGGGGGAAACACTAGGGCAGGGGGAATGAGAGGGGGAAACACCAGAGCAGGGGGGAATGAGAGGGGGAAACACTAGAGCAGGGGGAATGAGATGGGGAAACACTAGAGCAGGGGGAATGAGAGGGGGAAACACTAGATCAGGGGGAATGAGAGGGAGAAACACCAGAGCAGGGGGGAATGAGAGGGGGAAACACTAGAGCAGGGGGAAACACCAGAGCAGGGGGAATGAGAGGGAGAAACACTAGATCAGGGGGAATGAGAGGGAGAAACACCAGAGCAGGGGGGAATGAGAGGGGGAAACACTAGAGCAGGGGGAAACACCAGAGCAGGGGGAATGAGAGGGGGAAACACCAGAGCAGGGGGAATGAGAGGGGGAAACACCAGAGCAGGGGGAATGAGAGGGGGAAACACTAGAGCAGGGGGCATGAGAGGGAGAAACACTAGAGCAGGGGGAATGAGAGGGGGAAACACCAGAGCAGGGGGAATGAGAGGGGGAAACACCAGAGCAGGGGGAATGAGAGGGGGAAACACCAGAGCAGGGGGAATGAGAGGGGGAAACACCAGAGCAGGGGGAATGAGAGGGGGAAACACTAGAGCAGGGGGAGTGAGAGGGGGAAACACCAGAGCAGGGGGAGTGAGAGGGGGAAACACCAGAGCAGGGGGAATGAGAGGGGGGAACACTAGAGCAGGGGGAGTGAGAGGGGGAAACACCAGAGCAGGGGGAATGAGAGGGGGAAACACCAGAGCAGGGGGAATGAGAGGGATAAACACTAGAGCAGGGGGAATGAGAGCCATTCTAAATATTGGACATATCTCCTGCATCCCTCCCTGAAATCTACGCCTAAGAAAGGATGTTTAATCAATACAGGAAGTGGAATTGAAGGGCAAAACAGTGATTTAGAGAACTAAGTGAAAAGAGGAATAGCCTCCGTTTTTAATAGCACGTTTGGGAAAACGCTCGCACCTGGACAGATGGTGAAAAAGAGAGCGAGAGAGGGAGAAGACGCAGCAGCAATGGAAAAATCTGTGAAGGGTGTAACTACACAAACAAGTCTGCCGCAAATACCAACGCTGTGCTTCTTCCTGCCTGATTTACTAATCTTTCAGACATTTGTTTCCTTTTATTTCTTTCATTCTCCCTGATTGTGCTGTCCTGATTATTTTGGCATTTTATATACACACTATCACCAGCACGGTTTTCTGTTGTATTACTCATTTACGCTGTGATTGCAATGCGGGTCTCTTGTCTCACTTACCAGCTACGCAGAGTAATTACACAACAGCAACAAAAGAAAAGAAGATAAAAGTAAACTCAATAATGAGAAGGAATAAAAATGTTAACGGGAATGTTGAAAAGGAGAGAAGATTAAAACACAGAGACAGATAGGAAAGAGATCAGTTGCTCAGACGTGAGCAACGGGTGTGGTTGAGGAAGAAAACATATAAACTAGGGCTCTTAGTCAAAGATTTCTTTAGTCGATAAGTCATTTTTATGCTTATTCATGCTTAATTACTCATTTCCAAGCAACTTATGAGAACATTTCTGGTGAACACGAGATGTAAAGTGGTGCTTTTGCAGGATTAATTTCGGAGAAACTCAGTTTTACAGATGGTTAATTAACTACATTTATATTGAGCTTTTCTAGTCTTAACCAGCTCTCAAAGAGCTCAGCTCTGTCGATTACATCAACTAATCGATTAGTCGACAAAATCATATAAGCGTTAGTCGACTAAGAATTTCTTTAGTCGAGGACGGCCCTAAAATAAACAACCCCCATAATATCCGTGTATCTAAATCATATCGTGATCCGACGTGACTTCTGCAGAGGAAGTGATGCATTTGATTTCTGGATCATTTGGAATAAAACGGCAGAAGAAGAACAGGGTTGTTAACGTGAGCGGCGACAGAGACGGTTTAGAACCATCTTTCCTTCTGTACTATCTTTGATTCCACTCGCACATGCTCAGTAGCTCAGATTGTATGAGTATCAACAGCCATAACTTATAATATTACTATTATAATGCAACTTTTTTATAGAAAAAATTGCAGTGGGTTAAATTCACTGACTGAATTTGAGCCGTTTTCGCATACGAACTCCGGACAATGTCTGATGAATCAGGTCCCAACATTGTCCGACGTTTGCCTTTTACACGTGTAGCAAACAGAAGAAGATTGTCCGAGTGTCAGACGCGTTCTTACTTGTCAGTTAGCTCCACAGACAGTAAAAGAAAGGTTGTTTCTCCAACTTTGGTCAGTTACAAGGCAGGATTAGCCGGGAGACTTCTTCTAAAGGAGGGCGCACATGGAAGTACTTCTTTTGGAGATTATGGTGAACTTGTGTGTGTTGTAGCGGTGCTTTGCCATTGAGAACGAGCTAGCGCTAGCATGCTGACGGTTGTGTTTAGCCAGCCGTTTCGGCTAGTTACGTAACAAGCCGTGCAGATTTTGACCAGCTCACCCGGAGACTGAAGGCAGGAATCATTCAGAAACCGTATCTCACTCAGAACAACATGGATAGATTTTTTCAAAGTTTGTATGCGTGTGGAATCACCAGAGACACAAAATAACACCCCAAATCACAGAAAAAGTGACTCGCAGGACGTCCTCAGTGTGTTGATTCCAACGGGAGAAGTGAACGTGAACACAGATTATAAACGATTCTTTCGCCCCGTAGTCACCAAAGTTAATATTGGACCCATTCTTCAACAAGCCAAATATCTCCAGAACATTCAGACCTTAAAGTGGTAGTTCTTTGACGCATCAGGAGAAAATTTACTTTATTTGAGACGTGTTTCGTCTCGGGACCAAACTCTTGCGAGATCTGGCGACACAGAGAAGCTAACGTCAGCTAACGTAATCGCTGTGATGCTAAACATGTCTTCTAGCTTTGTCAATATGTAACGTTAACAAAAGAAAATATTAATAAATTATGTACTTTTCATCCATCCACGCAACGTTCACTACACTTTCCTGTTCTTTCCTGCCTTGTTTGTCGCCTTTTTGGCATTTTTGTCGCTTTGATTGTCACCTTTTTTTACGTTTTTCGTCACCTTTTCGGCATTTTTGTCGCATTTTTCGTCACCTTAACACATGAAAGAAGAACTGTTGGGAGGAGGGAGAGAGAGAAAGAGAGAGAGAAAGGGAGGGAGGGAAAGTAAACTTACTTAAGAAGAAATGTTTGTTGACAGTTTCTTCAACTACATAGCTATTAGCAGAGTGGCCCCCCTCAGGCACAGTGTTCCTCCGCAGGTCAAAAAGTCAAAATGGCGCAGGTCTGAGGCGCATCCCCCAGACAGCGGGGGTCAAGGTTATCAAACAGGACGCGACCGAAGTGGGCTGAGTGTAAACAATATTATAATGAGTCCTTCTCTGACATGCTCATACATATTTATGACTTCAAGCAGGACCCACAGGTTGAAACAGGATCCTGAGAGCCCGCATGAAAACACAGCGAGGCACTTAGGTCCTAGGCCACCCCCCCCCCCCCCCGCCCCCTTCTACTTATTATTATTTATATCTGAAGAAATACAGCCACGTATTTTTGATTGCATGATGGGAAACAAACAAGAAGTTCAACCAGAGCTGCGATAATAAGTCAATAATAAACCGTGCAGCCAAAATACAGACAGACATTCAAGGACCCTTACGGACAGAAATGACCCACTTAAAACTTATTAAAACCAAAATCATGATCCCACGGCCTTTAAAATCATTAAAATCATGCACTCTATTATAACAACTTCCCCCTTAATAATCAAAACAGGGCTTTTCCCTAAGTTGTTGCTGCTCTTCATGGATGTTTTTGTAGCGTTTTCAATGATTTTGTTGCTTTTGTTGCCTTTCAAAACAACACAGGACTTTCACCCAGGAGACCGGGGATCGTGTCCCACGCGTGACGTTTCCTTGTCCCGTGTGTGACTTTTCCTAAACTCAACTGTAGCTTTCGCCTCGTAATAACAAGTTCTTCTCGCGATAACACACCAAGGGGCGTGTATGTGTACGTCCGCTCCATACACGCGGTCAGCTCAAAAAGCATACAAATAACACGCCACTTGGCTCAAGAAAGTTGCCATGTTGTTCATACTGTGCTGGTGATTAAAAAAAAAACCTTTGAAAAACATAAATACAAAACAAGGGATAAAAAAGGCAAGCTACCAAACAGTTTACTTCCCAATAAATAAAATAAAAAGGCACAAACAGAACGTCTCTGCTCCTCCAAGCGTCCAGCAGGCACAGCGAGGTGAGGGGCTCAGAAAACAGCTCGAGGCAACGGCAGCCGCAGAGCCAATACCAGCCGTGTCAAAGGTGAGCTATCCCACCTCAGGGCTCCGTGCGATAGATTTATCTACGCTCGAATAATTTACAAGCCAGGGGGGGGGGGTCAAAGGTTCGGCTGCCTCTGACTCAACCGCTCCACGACGGCACGACAGCTCGTGAGACACATTTCACGTCCAGCTCATCCCACGTTAACGATCCATGTGGAAAGTTGAACAGGTAGACAGCTGTGTGATACGCATACGCTAACGTTAATAACCTTTGCATCATACAATACCTCTCGTACGCACGATGCAACTTCTGTTAATTAATGTAACTACCCCGCTGTTAGAAAAACGAGTTTACTTTTAAACACATAGGTACCAAGCAGAGGTGGAAGAGGTGTTCAGTATCCTTTACTTCAGTAAAAGTACTAATACCACACTGTAAACATACTCTGTTACAAGTAAAAGTCCTGCATGGATATTGTTACTTAAGGTAAAGTCTGTACGTATCATCAGGGAAATGTAGTGCAAGTAGTAAAAGTAAAGAAAGTAAAACATTTTTAGAAAGTGTAAAAAGGACTTTCGTTTCCGGCCTGTGGTGGGCGGAAGGAAAGGAGAGTCAGAATGAGCAGTG
>CM042438.1:2698459-2708459 GCA_023631565.1 Gymnocephalus cernua | reverse complement strand
ACAAAATTTGATGAAGGCAACAGAAACGTCAAAAATGTTGTAAAAGGTTAAAAAAAAACACTGAAGAAAGCAGAAGAACTGTGAGAGAAAAACCTATTTTTGCTATATGATGCGGAGCTTTCTCTCATTAGCAGTCGCGGGGGAGCCTTTGAGCAAAAGCAACGGGCTCCAAATTACACCAAGGAGAGCGTCTCGGGGACTGAGTGTTCTCGCACCGCTCCCAGGTGTGAGAATGGCGAACAATATAAATGTGAAGCAGGTTGCTGCGGTGAACAAGCACGCTCAGCACAAAGAGCGTCCCAGCGAAAATAAAGGTTGCAGGTAAATATTAACTCCACTGATATATGCACAGTTTACAGAAAGAAAGTGCTGCAATGCTACAAATCTCAAAGTAATTCTTCTGAACAGTCAACAGCATCAGGGGCGGTTATATATACACATTTCATGTACAAATCTCCACAGGATACACATTAATCCTCCGTTTGTTGCAGTTGTTGAGCTGTTCTGCCCTGTTGGAAAAGGAATCTGCAGCTGTTCCACTGCAATGTGCAGACATGATCTGCCTGGATGAGCCTCAGTTACAAGCTCACGGTAGATTAATGCACCTCATAACTGTCAAAATAAATCCACAACGAGGACAGGGACGCCTGTGAATCATCCGCGAATCATCAGCCTCGTCTTAGAGAGAGAGAAATAAATGACTCTGGAGTGCAGAAGATAAGAAATGGTTCTCCGGTCAGCATCAGGGTGCCGTATTCCTTTTGAAATCTTATTTATGGTAAGATTGGAGCCAAGCTACCACTTCTGATTTGTCTTCATTAGGCTAAATTCCTTAAAATGTTTACATTTCCGATCCAATTTCAATTAACCCTCCTGTTGTCCTCGGGTCAAATTTGACGCGTTTTCAAAAGTTTGTATATCAGAAATTTTGGTTCTTTCAACCAAATTGTCCAAAAACAATAAGGTGGATGGTTCCATACAACTATTACTCTTTACAAGTGAAATAAATGATTAGATCACTACTTTCATTGAATTTGGGTGTGTTATTCAATTTTATAGCATTTGAAATTTTTCTTATCAAAAAACGATGGAAATTGTTTATTGGAAAAAAAAACAACCTTTTTTAAAAAGTGCAAAAAACATCGACAATAACATCAGAAATTTGTGACAAAAAAATTTGAACAAAAAGTCCAAAAATGTGACAAAAACATTGGGAAAAACATCAGAAAAAAGGTGACAAAATCTTTTGAAAAAAGTGACAAAAAACGTCACCAAACAAAGTTTTAATTTGAAATTTTGACCCAGAAAATTTGCAAAAGTTGCACGGTCAATGGGAAGACAACACAAGGTTAAAAAGGGAAATGTCAGTCACAATACCAATTTATCTCAGATAGAAAAGAGATTCTCGGAGAACTTCTGCTGGAAAGTGTACAAGCGAGAAGCGTCCGTGAGATATGTTGTTATAATTCACCAGAACACTGACAAATCATGTTAGTTTGAGTTGTTATAAGTAGTGTTGAGAGTAACGCAATCACAGTAATGTATTCCTTTTTGCTGTAATGCAGTAATATAAACGCATTACTAATTAAATATCGGTAATATTATACCCGTTACAATATCAGTAACGCGAGTTGCAACTGTCTGCTGCTGCTCTGCTGCTATTCCCGTTTACTGATGCTCTTACCACCACGAGTCTCAGTCTGCGGACTCAAGTCGGCTTTCAGGTCGTTGAATCCGACACTCCAGGAAATCATTTGTATGTAAATGTCTAAAAAGCAGGAAAACCTGAATGCATCAAGCGAGCACAAAGGGCAACTTCTGTAATTTTGATCACGCAACCCATTTCCCACCCTAAACATCAAACTCAACATCAGATAACTATTCAGTAAAATGCCTCTCTGACTTTTCAGGAAGGTGTGAAATTACTGCCGGGGAGCACAGAGCCGAGCCGCTCAGCTGGCCAGACGTCTTACTTCATAAGAGTCCTAGTTTACCCAAAATATGTCATTAGAACCGGATCAATCCTGCTTCAAGGGGTTTGAAATCAACAGCGTCGCTGAGCTTAGTGCCGAGCTTTTACAGCCAACTGAAAGATGATATCAAAACTAAAAGATCTTTACATAATAAACTAACATTCACTATACAGTTTGTGTTCTTTCAGCTTTAGGAGTCGTAATTTACCCAAAACACATTATTAGTAAAGTAAATTTTATCAAAACTAAAGATCTTTACATAATAAACCAACATTCACTATACAGATTTCAGACTGATCTCAGTAAGTGGCGTATGTATGACACGCCAATTCGTATTCCAGTTTGGCTTTTTAGATTCCTCAAAGTAGCCACCCTTTGCTTTTTTTGATGGCCCTTGGTGTTCTCTCAATTAGCTTCATGAGGTAGTCACCTGGAATGGTTTTCACTTCACAGGTGTGCCTTGTCAGGGTTAATTAGTGGAATTCTTTTCCCTTATTAATGGGGTTGGGACCATCAGTCAGGTTGATACACAGCCGGGAATCACCAGAGGCCTCACGATACGCTATCATCACGATACGTCTGTCACGATACGATATTATTGCGATTTTAAACATATTGCAATATTACGCGATATATTGCAATTTATTACCTTTTTTTTCCCCAACTACAAATTTTTCCCAATTTTAAATGATGTTTCCAAAAGGAAACTTTGTCGACATGTGTTTTATCTAAATATACACATTTATCTATTTGTTTATCTCACTTCAATTTTATTGCTGCAAAATGGGATTGTCAAGCAGACAAACTGACCGACACATATATAATAATAGATCGATACTTGGCGTCTGTGTATCGATACAGTATTGCCATGGAAAATATCGCGATACTATGCTGTATCGATTCTTCCCCCCACCACTACCTACTGGACAACTGTTAGAATTGATATTATGGCAAGAACCAATCAGCTAAGTAAAGAGAAACTAACAAATGAAGGTCAGTCAGTCCGGAAAATTGCGAAAACTTTGAATGTGTCCCCAAGTGCAGTCGCAAAAACCATCAAGAGCTACAACGAAACTGGCTCACGTGAGGACCGCCCCAGGAAAGGAAGACCAAGAGTCCCCTCTGCTGCTGAGGATAAGTTCATCCGAGTCACCAGCCTCAGAAATCGCAAGTTACCAGCAGCTCAGATTAGAGACCAGATGAATGCCCCACAGAGTTCTACCAGCAGACACATCTCTAGAACAACTGTTAAAAGGAGAAAATCAGGCCTTCATGGTCGAATAGCTGCTAGGAAACCACTGCTAAGGAGAGGCAACAAGCAGAAGAGGTGTGCTATCATCATCGCAATATCAACTGGTGCAATATACATATCGCGATGGACACTACGAGATTTTTTTGTGCTAGTTGAAAGAAAATATCAGTAGAAACCTGCACTTTAAGGTGTATATATGTCATTCATTGTCAATTCAATGTTCAATTTGTTCAATAAAAAATGTTAGACATGATTATTTGTTTTAAATTCAACAAGCAGTTTGTTGTATTTTAAAAGAATACTGAAAGCAACAGAAAGGCAGAACTGAGTACGCTCTAATATCTGTTAATTTATATTTAAAAAATATAGCAAATAGGGCTGCAGGATATGAGGAAAATATCCTGTTGAACCATGAATATCCTGTGTATTATTCTGGCTCCGGTGTTTTATTTCACTTTGACAGCCATTCTCGGCCGAACCAGTTTAACTCATGTTGGCGGTCTGGCTGCAGATTGTGATGGTGATATAACTTTGTGATCTTAGGTGAAATTAAATCACCCCGACTGTGTGGTGCAGGTCGTACAAGCGGCGACACCAGCCTGCTGCTGTGAGTTGTTGTTGACATTATTTTCACAGGTACGTTGCAAACTCTGGGGACCGAGTTCACACCGTTTTCTACACCGAGCTGTGAAGAGCCACTGTGCGTGTGTGTGTGTGTGTGTGTGTGTGTGTGTGTGTGTGTGTGTGTGTGTGTGTGTGTGTGTGTGTCTCAGACACAGAGGGAGAGAGAAGAGAAACAAGTTTTGATGTTCTCTAATGAGAGCTCTCACAGGACAAGAAAAGGAACTAAAACCACAGGAAGTCACACAGGTCCACACACACACACACACACACACACACACACACACACACACACACACACATACACGTGACACTTGCCTGTATATCTGTGTGTGTGAGTGAGACAGGCAGACAGGAAGTGTGAGGAGACACCCATACTGTACAGACACACACACACACTTCAGTGACACTTGCCTGTATATCTGTGTGTGTGTGTGTGTGTGTGTGTGTGTGTGTGTGTGTGTGTGTGTGTGTGTGTGTGTGTGTGTGTGTGTGTGTGTGTGTGTGTGTGTGTGTGTGTGTGTGTGAGACAGGCAGACAGGAAGTGTGAGGAGAGAAACAAAAGTACACACAAACAGACACACACACACACAAACACACACACACACTTGCCTGTATATAACTATGTGTGTGAGTGAGACAGGAAGTGTGAGGAGAGAAACAAAAGTACACACAAACACACACACACACACACACAAACACACACACACACACACACTTGCCTGTATATAACTGTGTGTGAGTGAAACAGGAAGTGTGAGGATTAAATTAAAAATTAAAAAAAACTAGTGTTCAGTCATTGTGGCTTTCACTGCTCTCTCTGACCACGACGCTGCTTTTCTCCGGCACACTAGAACTAGAAACAGGCCGGGAACAAAGATCTTTGCGACCGAGTCGAGTCTCGTCATGTAGTATTCGTCTGTCTATCTTTCACCGTGACGAGGAGCTGAGACGCGAGCCTGCAGGGACAGCTGCATAGATTAAAAAGAGAGCGCATCTGTCGAGCGAGACGAGTGAAAATGTGTCTGCAACGCATGCGGTCTGGACACCGGGTACGGCTACAGGAAGCTGTAGTTGGTTGGTTGGTTAGAGCTGGGCGAAGACAACGGGAGAAGACGATGACAGGAAGCAGAGATGGATCGATTGATGGCAAGGAGAAAAGGTGTCTTCATTCAAACATACAGTATGTGCAACGACAAATACAACTCATCTGTCAGTCACGTAGGAGGGAAAGAGAGAGACTGAAAGAGAAAGAGAAAGGCCTTGTCAGATAAGGAAATGAGTAAGAAAAAGACTGAAAGAAGAAAAGGACATACAGCGAGATACAGTGAGAAAATATTCAAAAGGAGACAGACAGAGAAAAGGAAATAGACCTAGAACAGCGTGGAGCTGGAGACAGCTGACAGAGATAAAGAAAGATACAGCGACCAGTAAAACGAGGAGGAGAAGAAATGAGGAAGCCTGTGACAGAAAGAAGAGGGTATACAATAAATAAATGACAAAGAAGCAACAAGGAGATAAAAAGGGAAGTGACAGTTTGAGATAAAAGTGAAAGAAAAAGTGATGTGGAGAGGAAACCACGGGAAATAAATGAGCGTAGAGAACCAAAAGTGAAAGGGAAAGTGTGAAAGAGAAAGTGTGTTTTCTCTCTGCTGAATCTGGAAGGGAACGAAACGACAGCGTGACAGTTTAGCTCTGCAACCCCCCCCCCCGAGGGAACGACGCATCGACCACATATTTACAGCACGGAAACAGACAGAACACAAACAGAGGAAAAGGAGAAGGTGATTCCAGCCACTGACAGACACACTGGACGGTATTCCCAGGACGCCGACGAGCAGATGGAGGATGTAAAAATAAAAAAGAAAAAGGAGGGAAAACGGAGATAACACGTAGTTTCTGATACGATTCATTGCATTTAAAGCGCCCATATTATTCTCATTTTCAGCTTCATAATTGTATTTAAAGGTTGTATCAGAATATGTTTACATGGTTTTAGTTTTCCAAAAACATCATATTTTTGTTGTACTGCACATTGCTGTAGCTCCTCTTTTCACCCTGTGTGTTGAGCTCTCTGTTTTAGCTACAGAGTGAGACATCTCACTTCTGTTCCATCTTTGTTGGGAGTCGCACATGCTCAGTCGCTAAGTAAGGACTACTAGCCAGTCAGAAGCAGAGTAAGGGTGTGACACCCTAACCCTTTGGGCTTTTTCACTTTGTAAACATAAAACATGCACAAAAAAGATATACGTTTTATAAAGAATATGTTGAGGTCATTTCCTCTCTAACTGGGACGTTTTATAAAGAATATGTCGAGGTCATTTCCTCTCTAACTGGGACGTTTTATAAAGAATATGTCGAGGTCATTTCCTCTCTAACTGGGACGTTTTATAAAGAATATGTCGAGATCATTTCCTCTCTAACTGGGATGTTTTATAAAGAATATGTCGAGATCATTTCCTCTCTAACTGGGACGTTTTATAAAGAATATGTTGAGGTCATTTCCTCTCTAACTGGGACGTTTTATAAAGAATATGTCGAGGTCATTTCCTCTCTAACTGGGACGTTTTATAAAGAATATGTTGAGGTCATTTCCTCTCTAACTGGGACGTTTTATAAAGAATATGTCGAGGTCATTTCCTCTCTAACTGGGACGTTTTATAAAGAATATGTCGAGGTCATTTCCTCTCTAACTGGGACGTTTTATAAAGAATATGTCGAGATCATTTCCTCTCTAACTGGGACGTTTTATAAAGAATACGTCGAGGTCATTTCCTCTCTAACTGGGACGTTTTATAAAGAATATGTTGAGGTCATTTCCTCTCTAACTGGGACGTTTTATAAAGAATATGATGAGGTCATTTCCTCTCTAACTGGGACGTTTTATAAAGAATATGTCGAGGTCATTTCCTCTCTAACTGGGACGTTTTATAAAGAATATGTTGAGGTCATTTCCTCTCTAACTGGGACGTTTTATAAAGAATATGATGAGGTCATTTCCTCTCTAACTGGGACGTTTTATAAAGAATATGTCGAGGTCATTTCCTCTCTAACTGGGACGTTTTATAAAGAATATGTCGAGGTCATTTCCTCTCTAACTGGGACGTTTTATAAAGAATACGTCGAGGTCATTTCCTCTCTAACTGGGACGTTTTATAAAGAATATGTTGAGGTCATTTCCTCTCTAACTGGGACGTTTTATAAAGAATATGATGAGGTCATTTCCTCTCTAACTGGGACGTTTTATAAAGAATATGTCGAGGTCATTTCCTCTCTAACTGGGACGTTTTATAAAGAATATGTCGAGGTCATTTCCTCTCTAACTGGGACGTTTTATAAAGAATATGTCGAGGTCATTTCCTCTCTAACTGGGACGTTTTATAAAGAATATGTCGAGATCATTTCCTCTCTAACTGGGATGTTTTATAAAGAATATGTCGAGATCATTTCCTCTCTAACTGGGACGTTTTATAAAGAATATGTTGAGGTCATTTCCTCTCTAACTGGGACGTTTTATAAAGAATATGTCGAGGTCATTTCCTCTCTAACTGGGACGTTTTATAAAGAATATGTTGAGGTCATTTCCTCTCTAACTGGGACGTTTTATAAAGAATATGTCGAGGTCATTTCCTCTCTAACTGGGACGTTTTATAAAGAATATGTCGAGGTCATTTCCTCTCTAACTGGGACGTTTTATAAAGAATATGTCGAGATCATTTCCTCTCTAACTGGGACGTTTTATAAAGAATACGTCGAGGTCATTTCCTCTCTAACTGGGACGTTTTATAAAGAATATGTTGAGGTCATTTCCTCTCTAACTGGGACGTTTTATAAAGAATATGATGAGGTCATTTCCTCTCTAACTGGGACGTTTTATAAAGAATATGTCGAGGTCATTTCCTCTCTAACTGGGACGTTTTATAAAGAATATGTCGAGATCATTTCCTCTCTAACTGGGACGTTTTATAAAGAATACGTCGAGGTCATTTCCTCTCTAACTGGGACGTTTTATAAAGAATATGTTGAGGTCATTTCCTCTCTAACTGGGACGTTTTATAAAGAATATGTCAAGGTCATTTCCTCTCTAACTGGGACGTTTTATAAAGAATATGTCGAGGTCATTTCCTCTCTAACTGGGACGTTTTATAAAGAATATGTCGAGGTCATTTCCTCTCTAACTGGGACGTTTTATAAAGAATATGATGAGGTCATTTCCTCTCTAACTGGGACGTTTTATAAAGAATATGTCGAGGTCATTTCCTCTCTAACTGGGACGTTTTATAAAGAATATGATGAGGTCATTTCCTCTCTAACTGGGACGTTTTATAAATAATATGTCGAGGTCATTTCCTCTCTAACTGGGACGTTTTATAAAGAATATGATGAGGTCATTTCCTCTCTAACTGGGACGTTTTATAACGAATATGATGAGGTCATTTCCTCTCTAACTGGGACGTTTTATAAAGAATATGATGAGGTCATTTCCTCTCTAACTGGGACGTTTTATAAAGAATATGTCGAGGTCATTTCCTCTCTAACTGGGACGTTTTATAAAGAATATGTCGAGGTCATTTCCTCTCTAACTGGGACGTTTTATAAAGAATATGTCGAGGTCATTTTCTCTCTAACTGGGACGTTTTATAAATAATATGTCGAGGTCATTTCCTCTCTAACTGGGACGTTTTATAAAGAATATGTCGAGGTCATTTCCTCTCTAACTGGGACGTTTTATAAAGAAAATGTTGAGATCATTTCCTCTCTAACTGGGACGTTTTATAAAGAATATGTCGAGGTCATTTCCTCTCTAACTGGGACGTTTTATAAAGAATATGTCGAGGTCATTTCCTCTCTAACTGGGACGTTTTATAAAGAATATGTCGAGGTCATTTCCTCTCTAACTGGGACGATTTATAAAGAATATGTTGAGGTCATTTCCTCTCTAACTGGGACGTTTTATAAAGAATATGTCGAGGTCATTTCCTCTCTAACTGGGACGTTTTATAAAGAATATGTCGAGGTCATTTCCTCTCTAACTGGGACGTTTTATAAAGAATATGTCGAGGTCATTTCCTCTCTAACTGGGACGATTTATAAAGAATATGTTGAGGTCATTTCCTCTCTAACTGGGACGTTTTATAAAGAATATGTCGAGGTCATTTCCTCTCTAACTGGGACGTTTTATAAAGAATATGTCGAGGTCATTTCCTCTCTAACTGGGACGTTTAATAAAGAATATGTCGAGGTCATTTCCTCTCTAACTGGGACGTTTTATAAAGAATATGTCGAGGTCATTTCCTCTCTAACTGGGACGTTTTATAAAGAAAATGTTGAGATCATTTCCTCTCTAACTGGGACGTTTTATAAAGAATATGTCGAGGTCATTTCCTCTCTAACTGGGACGTTTTATAAAGAATATGTCGAGGTCATTTCCTCTCTAACTGGGACGTTTTATAAAGAATATGTCGAGGTCATTTCCTCTCTAACTGGGACGATTTATAAAGAATATGTTGAGGTCATTTCCTCTCTAACTGGGACGTTTTATAAAGAATATGTTGAGATCATTTCCTCTAACTGGGACGTTTTATAAAGAATATGTCGAGGTCATTTCCTCTCTAACTGGGACGTTTTATAAAGAATATGTCGAGGTCATTTCCTCTCTAACTGGGACGTTTTATAACGAATATGTCGAGGTCATTTCCTCTCTAACTGGGACGTTTTATAAAGAATATGTCGAGGTCATTTCCTCTCCAACTGGGACGTTTTATAAATAATATGTCGAGGTCATTTCCTCTCCAACTGGGACGTTTTATAAATAATATGTCGAGGTCATATCCTCTCCAACTGGGACGTTTTATAAATAATATGTCGAGGTCATTTCCTCTCTAACTGGGACGTTTTATAAAGAATATGTCGAGGTCATTTCCTCTCTAACTGGGACGTTTTATAAATAATATGTCGAGGTCATTTCCTCTCCAACTGGGACGTTTTATAAATAATATGTCGAGGTCATTTCCTCTCTAACTGGGACGTTTTATAAAGAATATGTCGAGGTCATTTCCTCTCCAACTGGGACGTTTTATAAATAATATGTCGAGGTCATTTCCTCTCTAACTGGGACGTTTTATAAATAATATGTCGAGGTCATTTCCTCTCT
>CM042438.1:2563459-2693459 GCA_023631565.1 Gymnocephalus cernua | reverse complement strand
AGAGAGAGAGACCGAGAGAGGGAGAGAGACAGAGAGAGAGACAGAGAGAGGGAGAGAGACACAGAGGGTGAGAGTGCTGGGAAACGAGGAAATGGTGCTGAGATGGGGCTTGAAGTGAAAATTAGACAGACAGAGAGAGAGAGAGAGAGAGAGAGAGAGAGAGAGAGAGAGAGGGGGGAGAGAGAGAGAAAGAGAGAGGAAGAAAGTGAGAGAGAGAGAGAAAGCAAGAGAGAGGAAGAAAGCGAGAGAGAGAGAGAAAGAGAGAAAGAGAGAGGAAGAAAGAGAGAGAGAGATCTGGGAGGTGAGAAAATGGTGCTGAGGCAGGGCTGGAAGTGAAAATTGAAAAAGAGAAAGTAAGAGAAGGGAGGAATAGAGGGAGAGAAATAGGACAGCAGATAGTTTCATCATGAGAACATACATCTAAACACGCCTTTGAAGTAATTTAATACTTTAATTCAGAAACGTTCCAAAATTTCCATCCCATCTGACCTGCTCGTTACATCCTCTATATAACGTCCAGAAGAAGAACGTCTATCTGAGGACCAGAGCTGTCAATCAAAAGAAAGACTTCCTAACACTTCAGCTTCCGACTGTCCGTAGTTACCTCACGATTAATGTTGTTGATGTTGATATCTGTACTTCAAAAGGGATATTTTTCATGTTTTTAACCCTCATGTTGTCCGCAGGTCAAATTTTACCCGTTTTTCAAAACGTTTTTATAATCAGAAATGCTGGTTCTCTTTCAACCAAAATGTCCAAAAACATAACTTGGATGGTTCCGTACAACCAGTGACAAAAATATCAGGAAAATATCTGGAAATATCAGGAAAAGTGACAAAAATATCAGGAAAAGTGACAAAAACATTGGGAAAAGTGACAAAAATATCAGGAAAAGTGACAAAAATATCGTGAAAATATCAGGAAAAGTGACAAAACCATCGGGAACAGTGACAAGAATATCAGGAAAAGTGACAAAAACGTTGAAAGTAACGTGGATGGTTCCATGTAACTATTACTCTATCCAAGTAAAATAAATGATCAGTTCACTACTTTCACTGAATTTGGGTGCGTTATTAAATTTTTTAACTTTTTTTTTTTTTTTAATCAAAGAACGTTGGAAAAAAGTGACAGAAAATGTTGGAAAACAATTTCTTGGCAGCCCCGATTAGAAAATTTTGAAGACGGGAGGCTAACAATAGATAAGAAAACTCCCATTCTGAACTGTCGACTGTCACCTAAACTTCCAGGAACGTGACGTGCTTTTCCTCTAAAGCCGGAGACGGACGGATAAATAAACTAATAACTATCAATGTTTGTCTTCACAACCTGAGAGCAAGAGAGAGTTTCTCAGTATTGAACTTAAGAAAAGAAAACAGACAGGGAGGAGAAGATTGGAAATTTTCGAGGGAGTATGTCTATCTAAAGTCAACACACACACACACACACACACACACACACACAGACACACAAAATATGTGAGCTTTGGCGTCATGCATATACAGTATGTCATAACTGTTTTAATAAAGAGGAATCAATCAAAAATAAAACCAAATAGTGTCAAAAGACCAAAGAGAGTAATAAGAAAAAGTGATGGAAAGAAGAAAAAAACAGATAGCAGTCAAGAGAGAAAAGCAGAAAGCTGACGAAGGAAAAGAGAGCTTGAGGGGTGTGTGTGTGTGTGTGTGTGTGTGTGTGTGTGTGTGTGTGTGTGTGTGTGTGTGTGTGTGTGTGTAAATAATAAGGCGGGTGGAGTCAAATAAAAAAGCCAATCTTTTTAACGCTGGTTGGCTCCTCTCTTCCCCATCTGTCCCCTTTAGCCTGAGGCCAGTTAGAGAAGTGTAGAGATATAGCAGGTCACACACACACACACACACACACACACACACACACACACACACACACACACACACACACACACTATGTGAGCTTTGGCGTCATACATATATGTCATACCTGTTTTAATAAGGAGGAAACAGAAGACTGAGAAAATAAAAAAATAAAACTAAATAGTGTCAAAAGACCAATGATCGAAGAGAGTAATAAGAAAAAGTGATGAAAAAAAGGAGAGCTTGAGGTGTGTGTGTGTGTGTGTGTGTGTGTGTGTTCAAATAATAAGACGGGTGGAGTCATATAAAAAAGCCAATCTTTTTATCGCTGGTTGGCTTCCCTGCGGCCAGTTAGTGAAGTTTAGAGATGTAGTAGGTGAGAGACACACACACACACACACACACACACACACACACACACACACACACACACACACACGGAAACAACAACTATTTCCACCAACACAGTCAGAAAGGAAAACATATTAACCGACTAAATAAAGAAGACAACAGAACAGAACAGAACTGTAAGTATCATCAGGAAAATGTAGTTGGAGTATTAAAAGTAAAGAAGAATCCTCCCATTGTAGAAAGTGTGTAAAGGATCCAACCAGTTGTGTGTTTAACTGGTCTGATCGTCTCAGCTGGACTTGTAGTCGTTATATTGTCGGCTAGTTTACTTTAGAATAACACATCAGATGTTATAAACTACATGTGTTCTGTGTGCAGGAAGCTTAATGTGTAAAGTAACTAGTAACTAAAGCTGTAACAGATGAATGTAGTGGAGTAAAAAAGTACAATATTTCTCTCTGAAATGTAGCGGAGTAGAAAGTAGAAAGTGGCATGAAAAGAAAAGACTACAAGTAAATTACAAGTACCTCAACATTTGGACTTAGGTACAGTACTGTGAGTAAATGTACTTAGTACTTAGTATAAGAAAACCGGATCTATGTGTTGGTGAAATACGTCTGACCCACTGCTGTTGACGTTTTCAGGGAGATTGTGAATCGTTATTTCTCCGGCTCACACGTGACGTCAACGGTCCCAGTTACAGCTGAAAATCAAACACGTTCAACAATATCTCTGCAGACCAATTTCTCCTGAGTCACGTTCACTTCCACCAAAGAGAAGCCACCGAGGGGAGAGACTGGGAGGGAGAGGGGGAGAGAGGGGGGGAGATAAAGGGAGAGAGAGAGAGGGAGGGAGGGAGGGAGAGGGGGGGGTAGATAAAGGGAGAAAGAGGGAGGGAGGGAGAGGTGGGGGGAGATAAAGGGAGAGAGAGGGAGGGAGGGAGAGGGAGGGAGGGAGAGGGAGGGAGATAAAGGGAGAGAGGGAGAGGGAGGGAGATAAAGGGAGAGAGAGGGAGGGAGTGAGAGGTGGGAGGAGATAAAGGGAGAGAGGGATACAGGGAGCAAGAGAGAGAGGCAAGAGAGAGAGAAAGGGAGAGAGAGAGAGAAAGGGAGAGAGAGAGAGAGATAGGAGAGAGAAAGGGAGAGAGAGAGAAAGGGAGGGAGAGAGAGATAGGAGAGAGAGGGAGGGAGAGAGAGAGATAGGAGAGAGAGAGGGAGGGAGTGAGAGAGAGGGAGGGGGAGAGAGATAGGAGAGAGAGAGGGAGGGAGAGACTGAGAGGGAGAGAAAGGATGGAGGCGAGAGGGCGAGAGAGAGAAGAGATGTTGTCGACTAATCGATTGGTAGTTTTCATGGACAGATAAAGACTAGAAAGGTCTTAAGGTCTTTTTACCGTCTGTTACCGCCGAGTCTGTCCGCTAAGAAATCGTGCAAAATGACGACTTTACATCTCGCGTTTACCAAACATTGCTCATACGTTCCATGGAAATAAGTCATTCAGCAAAGACATGACTAATGGACTCAAGAAATCTTGGTCGACCATAGTGATAATGAATATTAACTATATAACTGTGTGTCAGTCGTGTGTTTATGTCTAATAATAATAATAATAATAATAATTTCTACATTAACTTTTTGCCTGAACACAAGGGGCGTAACTGTGGGGGGATTGAGATCTCCAAATATCTACGGAGGTCCCGGGACACATCTGCACGTATTGAAAAAAATCAACAACAACATTGTAGAAAAAAAACAAAAAAAAACAAATAAATAAATAAATAAATAAACACACATACGAACTTGGAAAAAAAAACATCCATGTTGTTCTGAGTGAGATACGGTTTCTGAATGTGTCCTGCCTTCAGTCTCCGGGTAAGCTGGTCAGAATCTGCAGGACTTTCTACGTCAGTAGCCGAAACGAGCTGGCTAACCACAACCGTTAGCCTGCTAGCGCTAGCATGCTACCTTCTCAATGGCAAAGCGCTGCTACAACACACACAAGTTCACCATAATCTCCAAAAGAAGTACTTCCATGTGCGCCCTCCTTTAGAAGAAGTCTCCCGGCTAATCCTGCCTTGTAACTGACCAAAGTTGGAGAAACAACCTTTCTTTTACTGTCTGTGGAGCTAACTGACATGATCTACCATCTGAGCTACTGAGCATGTGCAGAGTGGAATCAAAGATAGTACAGAAGGAAAGATGATTCACTCTGTAGCTAAAACAGAGACCTGAACACAAGGTGAAAAGAGGAGCTGCAGCAGTGAGAGAGAGATGTGCAGTACAACAAAAATATATTAAACCATGTAAACATATTCTGGTACAACCTTAAAATACAATCATGAACCTGAAAATGAGCAGAATATGGCATCTTTAAATTTGTATTTTTATACATTTTATTTATCAGAACTTTAATATATTTTGATGTTCCTCTGTTCTGTTATCATGATAAAACAAGTTTATTTTTACTGCATTATCATATTATTTTAGTAAGGACTCACAAATAACTACAACCCCCGCTTCGATCCTCAATCATCTACATAAATGTAAAACTTCCAAAAAATGAACATGATGTGGAAGTGATGCCACTTTATTTCGCCCTTTGCAGAAAAGGTATTTCATATGCTGCTTTGGCGTACGTTTATAATAATCACCATTTGTAAAATTATAGAGTTTTAAGACTTAAGACACAATGTGACGGATGCAGAGAGACGGAACAGAAGGCGACTGACAGGGAGTAGCAATCTCGCAACACCCGAGCAGCAGTAATGAGTCAGAAAAGGGACTTTTATGGAAGTCCTCGCTGTAATTATCTCGGCGTTTTTGGATCTGATCCCTCTGGACTCGCTGCTCTCTCTGCTGCGACTCGTCTTGTGCAAACACAGCCTGATGAAGTCTAGCACCCTGGCGGAGTACATCAGATCTGTCTCATCTCTAAGTACCACTCTTGAACATCCGTAAAGAAGCAGCTGCCCTCCATTCTGCTTATTCATCACGCTTCAAAAAGGCTCCTATATTATTACACACATGAAGGGATGAAATAACAATCCAGAAATGTTTGTAATTACATTTTGCTAAAGTGTTTTAATCATCAAGCTATTGAATTTGCCCGATGTGAGTCGAGTGCAGATGTGAGTTGCTCGTGCTCAGATTTAAGACGGTTTACGGCGTAACGCCAAGGGATCCGGATCCAGCAAACGTTTTAGCTATGATTGTTTGATTGCTAAGGTTAGCTCAAAACGCCATTCAAGTGACAGCCTTAGTTGTGTTTGATTGCAAAGTTGTAGAGTTTGGCAGAGTGTCCTCCTCAAGCAATTTACCTCAGACTGATAAACTGACAGCTCGGACAGCAGAAAGTTATCTTGAGTTGTTGACAACATTAAATAATCAGTCCCTCCAGAAAAACGTGATTATGCGATCTCATAATTCAATGCATAATCAGCCAAAGTCCGCATATTTATGCGGGCGGGGGGGGGCGCATTTTTTTCAAATACGCCGCACTTTCGCTGCATAAAAGTCTCCCTTAGCGTCATGTTTAGACGCGCTTGGTCGGGACTACTGGCATCACTTTTAAACGCTCTGGGCCGTGACGTACATTTAACTGACATGCGGCCCAAGACCGGGACAGTTGGGAAAAGATGGCAGGTGGGGTTTCAAAATGTACGTTTCAGTGACACACGGGACAAAAACAGGACACAACACCCGATTCTCCTGGGTGAAAGTCCTGTGTTGTTTGACGCATAGACAGTAAATAAAATGGACCAACAGATCCCGTCGCTCTGGACGGAGACCAGTGACGTCTATTAGAAGAACTTTCCCGGTGATGGCTGAGCGTTACTGCGCAGCCTCAAACTGAGCTTGATGACGTAGATGTGACGTGAGCAACGTGTCTGAACGTTGTAAGTCTTCTGGTAGCTGTGCCAAGAGAAATATCAATCATTCCCAATCTATCAGAGACGGAGAGCGTAGGTATATGTAAGGAGATAACATAGGCACAGGCTAATTACTGCTAACTAAAATGCTAGTTAACATTAGTAATTAAACTAAACAGCTGATGTAAGTCCAAACTGCCTGCAAGCTTCTCCTGTACTGTACGGTAATTCCTCTACTATGAGACAGTAAGTCTCGTGGTTATGATACAATCGTTTATTTTTTATAAAAACGTCTGCTACGGAGCCATAACGTGAGGTACAAGGTAACGGAGCCTTTTATACATTGTCGTGTTTCTTTAGAAATAAACAACTGACAAATAAAGTCTTCAAACGCTTCAGATGTAAAGTTATTGGCTGTCAAAGTGACGCCAAAATAAATGGCAGTTAATGGGATGCTAACGACGGGTGATGGTTTGTTAGCATCAAAATGGCGACATAGGAGGCTTCACTCTGAGGAGGAAGGCTTACCCCCTTGGTTTGACCCATCCACCCCCCCAACCTGCCTCCTTACGCAAATGTTCGGTCTTTCATTCTACTCTCTACCGTCATCTCTCTTAATGCTACGTCATCGCGGTCGAGCTGCTGCTCTACCCGGTGCGTTTCATACAGACGCTTAACCCTACAGTCACACATGCTACAAAAGAGAGCGACACGCGCTCGCTTGACGGGCGTTCCCGGACGTGCCTAGCCTACTCCTGGTTGCTACAACAACAGTAAACAGAAATTCTCCGGTGCTACCTTCAAGCACATCTTACAAGTCACTTCAGAGGTATTGTCAAGTCACAAGAACGATGTTTTTGGATTTAAAAGTATGCATTTTCACAATAAAATAAAAATATATAGGAGATAAAATGCCAAACTATATTATTTCTGTAAAGATATTTACAGAAATACGTCATGGAGCGTTTCCGCCATCTTGAATTATTTTCTTCGACTCGAGCAACCACTGACATACGTCACGCTGCCGTTGTGCTGCCTTCACTCCGATTGGCCGTCGCTTTGTCACATCGCTCAGCATTTGCATAAAATAACCTTCTTGTCCATTTCGGCCCCGCCTTGCTCGTGGCAGCGACGAGCTCGTCGCTTCTCGCCATCTTTTCGCTGGCAAACGGCCGCTCCCATTGAAAATGCATGGCAGTCTGTCGCTTTGTCGCTCTTTTGTAGCATGCGTGACTGTAGGGTGAGTCCAACAGTCTGCAGCTAAAGACACAGAGGAGACAAGCTGCTCTTAGCGAGACACTGTCGGAGTCCGAGCTGTCGGAGAAACATCACCAACGGGACTTAATGGTGAGTACAATTGCACCTCGTAAGCTCATGCTGCGTTCAGGACATTTGGTGCTCTTACACTTCTTCACCTTACTTATTTTACAAGTTGGGAGTGAGAACCGGTTGGTTACACGGCTCGATACCACGTGTGAAAATCAGTAATTGCATGACACCCCAGACAGGTTTAAAATGACCCCAGGACGTCAGAGTTAAGTTAGACCTACGTAGAGTAATTTCAGGTAGAGGCAGAGAAAATTCCTGACAGGCTTTAAAGTTTCTGCTGTCTGGAGGAGAAAGAAAATACCAATCACCAAACTTATCCTGGCGAAGTCGGGTGCTGACGAGAGAAGAATATAAAAAATGAGTCAGCCTGTTATTTCATTGTAAGTGATGAGGTGAAGAAGAGGAGAAATCTCAGGTTCTGTTGCACATGTCAAGTAAAAAGAAGGAAAATAAAGAGAAGAGATGGAGAGAGAGATAGATATAGAGCGGGGAGAGAGAGAGATAGAGAGGGGGAGAGAGAGAGAGAGAGGGGGGGGTAGAGAGAGATAGATAGAGAGGGGGAGATAGATAGATAGATAGATAGATAGATAGATAGATAGATAGATAGATAGATAGATAGATAGATAGATAGATAGATAGATAGATAGATAGATAGATAGATAGATAGATAGATAGAGAGGGGGCGAGGGGGCGAGGGGGCGAGAGAGTTATGTTGCAAATGTTAAGTATTTTCCCCTTTCTCTCACATTCTGATTTAAGAGACAAAAACACAAATCTGAGCTAGCTGCAACACAAACGTGGCTACAGACGGGCAAGGACCCACTAAACGTGGCTACAGACGGGCAAGGACCCACTCAACGTGGCTACAGACGGGTAAGGACCCACTAAACGTGGCTACAGACGGGTAAGGACCCACTAAACGTGGCTACAGACGGACGGGCAAGGACCCACTAAACGTGGCTACAGACGGACGGGCAAGGACCCACTAAACGTGGCTACAGACGGACGGGCAAGGACCCACTAAACGTGGCTACAGACGGACGGGCAAGGACCCACTAAACGTGGCTACAGACAGGTAAGGACCCACTAAACGTGGCTACAGACGGACGGGCAAGGACCCACTAAACGTGGCTACAGACGGACGGGCAAGGACCCACTAAACGTGGCTACAGATGGGTAAGGACCCACTAAACGTGGCTACAGACGGGCAAGGACCCACTAAACGTGGCTACAGACGGGCAAGGACCCACTAAACGTGGCTACAGACGGGCAAGGATCCACTAAACGTGGCTACTGACGGGCAAGGACCCACTAAACGTGGCTAGACGGGCAAGGATCCACTAAACGTGGCTACAGACGGGCAAGGACCCACTAAACGTGGCTAGACAGGCAAGGACCCACTAAACGTGGCTACAGACGGGCAAGGACCCACTAAACGTGGCTACTGACGGGCAAGGACCCACTAAACGTGGCTAGACGGGCAAGGACCCACTAAACGTGGCTACAGACGGGCAAGGACCCACTAAACGTGGCTACAGACGGGTAAGGACACACTAAACGTGACTACAGACGGGTAAGGACACACTCAACGTGGCTACAGATGGGTAAGGACACACTAAACGTGACTACAGACGGGTAAGGACACACTAAACGTGGCAGGGCTGATTGAGACGCACTAATTGAGTAGATTTAGCCATAAAAGATTTAAACTGCCAAGTTTGTATCCCGTTGTGACGATTTTCAGAGCAGAAGCTGTTATTTGGGTTTGAGATGTCTGCCAGAAGTCCCAGCTGCACCGTCATTAACACCATTCCTCCATTTCAAGGCTTCAGAACACACACCATCACACAGACACACACACACACAAACACACCACCACTCACATAAAAACATTTTCAAAAGCTGCAAAGGAACACGGCGCAACATCAGGTTTCTGGCGACCAAAAAACACGACGGGGTAAACACATCCTGCGTTACAGCTGTGTGTGTGTGTGTGTGTGTGTGTGTGTGTGTGTGTGTGTGTGTGTGTGTGTGTGTGTGTGTGTGTGTGTGTGTGTGTGTCTGAATTCTTTTTCGGATTTGAGGCAAACAGAAATTAAAGTATGAGCACGGCTGCTATTCAGAAATGTTTCCAAAATTTTGTCCACAGCTATATACTGTTCATTCATGAGGGAACAAAATATGGCAAAGACCTTTGAACACATCAGCACACCATTACAACACTGACAACACACACACACACAACGTGACAAAAAAACAAACTTTTATGGTACAAAAAACAAGCATTGAAATTCTTTTTGTGAAACTTTGAGATATTTTGTTGAGATATAAATCTAAACCACGATTGTTGAGAGTTTTAGGCCTTCCCGTTAGTTTCCCGTTTGTTTCCTTGTAGCGTCTGATTGTGTACTTCAGCACACATTGGCGTTTACAATCACCACCAACATCACAATAGGCTTGTTTGTCACACTCTTCTCTCGATGCACTGCCTGATTGTTGCAGGCTTTTGCTTGAGTTCTCTTCTTTTCGTTTCATTTCCTTTCCCTCCAATTTACTCGGGAATGAGGCTGGACGGTAATCACTGTGTGAACGCTGGAACATTACATGTGCGGCTGTCCTTCGTTCTTCCTTCTTTAAAATGGAGCGAGGACAGTAATAACACATCACGAAATGGCTTTGTTTCCAAGAGGACGGACAGACCTGGGGGTGGGGTGGTGGGGGGGGGTCTTTGATTTTACAGGGCGAATTTAAACTCGTTCCACACGCCGGAGTGAAATCACACGTTTGTGAGAACAAGTCTGAGGCCTCTTCAGCTTCCACTTACCTGTTCTTTTCTAATATTTTCTTTTTTCTTCACTCACACTCTCAGCCTGAAAAAGGTCAGGGTATAAAAAAATAAATTAAAAAAACGACGTGTGAGTGTTGGAGCGATGCTTTTTTAAACTTTCTCTTCACAAAAAAAAAATCAAAAAGCTGCCTGCATTCTGCAAAACTGAGCCGAGAAGAGAGAGCGTGCAGCTCAGTCTTTTAACGATTTGTGGTTAAAAACTTGATCTTGGTTGCAGGACGCTTTTCTTACTCCCCCCTTTCGCAGTTGTTCTTCTGGAACGACAGGTTGTCTTCCTGACATGGCACTTCAAAAGAGAATCTCCTGCTCTTCTAATACAAAAAGAAAGTCTTGACACCAGACGACAGGAGACTCTCCCAGCAGACAGACGCGTCAATCATTTCCCCGTTTCAGGGTTTCTCTTCACCTGGCTTCCTTGCCGCGGTTCTTACCTTCTGAGATCTCGTTGGTTTCCGCGGCGACACCGCTGTCTCGTCCCCTCTGAGACTGAACCATCTCGACGCCCGATTGAGCTGGAAGAAATAACACAGTGGTGCGAGGATCTACATTAATGAACGCTGATTAAAAAAAATAAATGAAAGAGGAGCGACACAGAAAGCTGGACTGGGATGCATGTCGATCAATGAGTCAACCAATAGAACGCAATACACAACAAGAGAATAGAACAAACAAAAGGAAAAAATCTTTAAAGGAGAACTCCGGGCAATTTTTATGTTAATCTCGATCGCTATACGTATGCGAGTACTGTCGATAGCCAAAACAACGAGCCAAACGAGCAACAGGGAGCTGCTGCAGCTAATGCCCGGAGCTCTCTTTACTAAAATATACATAAGATAAAGAGTGCCTTTGTGCCTCCTAACAGACACAAAATGCAATTACAATGTCTGTGCAACATGAACGGGGCCCTTACATAACAAGATGTGTTTTCAACTCAGACATCCTGCCGCTAGCTCGCCCTGCTACCTGCTAGCTGCCGGCCGGGAGCGTGTTCAGCCAGGCTTCTGTGTAACCATCACGCAGCAGTTTGCGTGTGTATTTGTAGCTCATGTTACTATCATCTATTGTGCGTGTCATCGATCTGGCGTTGGTGAGTAGGAGTCTTGTCGGTGGCGATCTGTGTGGTAGCTAGTTTCCTTAGCCAGGCTGCCGCGGCAGACAACAATCCATGAGCACCCGCTGGTCTGGTGGATGTCCTCCGGAGGACAAATCATGCCTTCGCGGTGAAAAATAGGTAATTGAGCACTGTTGTGGTTATGATCACATCAGTGACTATGTAACTACATGGAAACGGGCCAAATGATGCCTGTTTCTTGTACAGAAGCCTGGCTGAACACGCTCCCGGCCGGCAGCTTGCAGGTAGCAGGGCGAGCTAGCGGCAGGATGTCTGAGTTGAAAACACATCTTGTTGTCAGGTAAGAGCCCCGTTCATGTTGCACAGACATTTTAATTGCATTTTGTGTCTGTTAAGAGGCACAAAGGCACTCTTTATCTTATGCCCCCATAATTGCCGCTTTAGCAAAGTGGGAGCTCCGGGCATTAGCTGCAGCGGCTCCGTGTTGCTAACACCGATTTGGCTCGTTGTTTTGGCTATCGACAGTACTCGCATACGTATAGCGATCGAGATTAACGTAAAAATTGCCCGGAGCTCTCCTTTAAGAGAGGGGAGAAAGAAACTGAAAATCAAAAAACCTAAGAATAGAATCAACCAAAATAGATATACACGTAATAATAATACATCTGAAAATATGAGTGTATTTAAGCTTTTGTGTAAGAAATAAGCCAAGGGGCAGCGACTGAAAAACGACATCAAAATCACACTTACTTACTTTGATTAATTAGTCACAGTGTGATTACAGTTTACACTCTGATGCTTTCTGCTTCAATACAAGTCGTTTCCACATTATTTTAGCACATTTTGTTCCTCTATAGTTCGATAGACTCGGTGACACTCAGTGGTGACGTTGCAACGTTATTGTGTTTTTCATTTGGTTCGGTCACTCTAAACACCAAACTGTGTTCACAGTCCGACACTTTCTGCTCTCAGAAATAATGGAGAAACACAGAATGTATGCAGTCTTGGTTTTTCTGGTTTTGCTTGGAAGGTGAACAACATGAGCAGCTGACGAGGCGTTTTAGCCACACCCCAATCAGTGATGTCACAGCAGGTATTCTGCCAATCACAGCTGATGGAAAACACCCGCTGTGACATCACTGATTGGAGCCAGAAATGCAGCCTGATGTCACGTAGAAATCAGACCATCAGCAGTACTCTGTCATCGGTGATTTAATGCGACTGCCACCTTTTATATCAGAATGTCTTTTACGGTCAATGCACTTACTTATAGATAGGATTGGGTGCCGAGACCAAATGACCAAATAGCAACACGGACTTCGGTGACTTACATGCCTGCGCTGCCCTATGATGCTCCGAAACGGACGTTAGGGGGAACAGAAGGACTGCTGCACATGACGCTAGTTTACATTACACCCGACAGCAGGTAATGTTAGCATACCGTTAGCTAGTAGCAGGGTTAAACACGGTTAGGGCTGCCCCCTCTTAGTCTATTAGTCGACTAATCGGTCGTTTTCGTCTTAGTTGACTAAGATTTCTTTAGTCAATAAGTCATTTTTTATGCGTATTCATGCTTAATTACTCATTTCCAAGCAACTTATGAGAACATTTCTGGTGAACACAAGATTTAAAGTGGTGATTTTGCAGGATTAATTTCAGAGAAACTCAGTTTTACAGATGGTTAATTAACTACATTTATATTGAGCTTTTCTAGTCTTAACCAGCTCTCAAAGAGCTCAGCTCTGTCGATTACATCAACTAATCGATTAGTCGACAAAATCATATAAAGTGTTAGTCGACTAAGAATTTCTATAACGTGTGACGGTATTTCCAACACGTTCTCACTCCCATCGCGTCACAAAGCGACGCTTGCTCAGGTGCCTTTGGCATTTGTTATTGACGCAAAAAAAGTCTCCTTCAGCATCAAATTTAGATGGGTTTAGTTAAGACTCTTCGCGTCACATTCTGGTGCTCTATGTCGGGACGTACGTTTAACTGACACGCGACACAAGAACGGGACAGTTAGGTTTAGGAGAAGATGGCGGGTGGGGTTACAAAATGTACGTTTCAGTGACACACGGGACAAGAACGAGACACAACACCTCCGGTCTCCTGGGTGAAAGTCCTGTGTTTGTTTGACCCATCCACCACCCCCCCCCCCCCCCCCCAACCTGCCTCCTTACGCAAATGTTCGGTCTTTCATTCTACTCTGGGGGCGGATGTGGCCAATCGGAAGGTTGGTGGTTCGATCCCCGGCCCTGCAGTCCCATGTCGAAGCCTGCTGATGAGCAAGTGGCGCCTTGTACAGCAGCCTCGCCCTCAGCGGGTGAATGGTGAATGATTCTATGTTAAAGCGCTTTGAGTAGTCGTTAAGACTGGAAAAGCGCTATATAAATACAGTCCATTTACAGTCCATTGTTGTGGACCCTTCTGCTATCTAGTGGTTTTTCTTTTTGTTGTTTAACAGCAACTGACTGGTGCAATGAGATATTGTTCTTACATTTGAAATAAATCATTTAAATTTGGCCATATGACCTTAGCAATAAACAAGCCGTTCCTTAATGTCGGCCGGAAGTATTGGAAATAACCAAAACCCTACTTACACAACCTTAACGTGCAACATGACATCATGACTTCGCGTAAACATACACGCCAACTTTGTTAAGACAAGTGCCGTGTTACCTGTACGCATTTTGAGCTATCTGCGTGTATGTGTACGCTGTATACAGCGGACGTAAACATACTAGCCACTTGGCATGTTATCGCGAGAAAGCGACAGTTGAGTTTAGGAAACGTGACTTGGGTTTAGGAAAAGAAGAAAGCGACAGTTGAGTTTAGGAAACGTGACACGTGGGACAGGAAGGAAAGATCCCCGGTCTCCTGGATGAAAGTCCTGTGTTTAACCCATCCGCCACCCCGACCACACGGATTTTCACCCTTTCATACTACTCGCTACGGCGTAAATTCACACGCAATCGCAAGGTAATGTAAGTCAATGGAGGCCCAACGGCGTTGATAAACATGCTAAAAAGCGAGTATGCTTCTTGATAACACGCCAATAATAGCGTACGAATTGGCGTGTCATACATACGCCCCTTCATGACATCAGTCTGTAACGTGTACGGTGCTTCTTCTATAAAATGCCCAATCTGAAGACAGCCTGAGCATTTCTGGAAGCATCAATCTAACGCCACGATCACGTCATCGGGGGAGTCGTACCACGGCGGGTTGTAGATTTAACGAGTGAACGTCTCTTACCTTCGTGTTTGGCGTGGAGAGGTTTGCTCTGCTGTCCTCCGCTGACAGCAATGATCTTAAAGTTGTATTCTTTAGAGGGGTCAAAGTCTTGGATGAGCAGCGTTGCTTCCTGCTTCGACACCTGCATCTCCTTCTGCTCTCCACCTGTTCCAGGGAAAGAGAGTCTGATGGTTAGAGAGAAGACACGGGTGCTGATTTAAATCCTGACCACACAAGGGAATCATTTCTAAGATATTTATCTAATTATCAATTAAAGGAACACGGCCGACTTATTGGGACGTTAGCTTATTCACCGTAACCCCGACAGTTAGACAAGTCGATACAGACCCTTCTCATCTCCGTGCGTGTCGTAACTGTCTGACGGCTCCACCATTAGCCTAGCCTAGCACAGATCCTGGAGGTAACCGGTTCCAACTAGCCTAGCTTAGCACAGATCCTGGTGGTAACTGGTTCCAACTAGCCTAGCTTAGCACAGATCCTAGCCTACTGCTCTGAAAAAGTGACAAAATAACGCCAACATTTTCCTATTTACATGTTGTGATTTGTATAGTCACAGCGTGTACAAATAACAAGGTCACATGAGACACAGCCATCTTCTAACCGTATATAAACTGGGAACTATATTCTCAGAAAGGCGAAGCTCTGCTACTTCTGCTACTTGGGCGGAGTGATATGCTTGCAGCTCTGTTCTCCGTCAGACAGTTACGACACGCACGGAGATGAGAAGGGTACGTATCGACTTGTCTAACTCTCGGGGTTACGGTGAATAAGCTAATGTCAATAAGTCGGCGTGTTCCTTTAAAAGAAGTTTGAGTGCTAGGGGTGAAGAAGCCTGACCAACAAGAAGAAAAAGAGATGAAAGTTGAAAATGTGGTAAAATAAATTGCAGGTTGTTTTATTCATAGGGCTGAGTATGTAATCAATATCGCTATATGGTAATCTGCCAATTTCAAATCGCAGGAGGCGCAAGATTTGTTAAAGGCTAAATGTTATAAGGCGTTTAAACCCAACGTCCGGCTTAGAGCGTTGCAGGAAACATTTCAGCGGTCTGAACCGCTGAAATGTTTTAGAACGGAAGAGACGTCTAAGGGATGTCTCCTATTGGCTGGTGGAGTCTCCAGAGGCTGGTTTTACAACGTAAGAGACGTCTCCTGTTTCTACAGCCAACAGAGAAGTCAGCTGGTCACGTCAGCTACAAACTGTAGAAATAAAATTATCCACAATCAATTGCATTTCAATGTTACAAACTGTAAACTGGTCGAAAGGAGCGCCTGCGAGCTCGGTGTGTGGTGGAGCGAGCTAGAGAGAGACTGAAGAGAGGGAGCCGCGAAAAAACAATGTTGCCGCCGATTCACCTCTACTAGAAATGTAACTGTAGCAAGCATCTCACTATCACTAACATTATCCACATTCATATTTTAAGACCCTTTCGAATGATATATTCAGCTACAAAAAGCCTGAAAGTCGGAAGTTAGAACAGAAGTACAAAGAGTCTTTGCTATGGAGATGATACGCGGTCTCGTCTCGTCTCATTAGTGTGAACTGGCAGGCTTTACAACGCTGTAGACCGGCGCGTTGCAAGTAGTTGCAAGTTTCAACTCGTCTTGTCGAGAAACCTTTGGTCTGAACTGGGCTTAATGGGTGGAGGATCAAACCGCCAAGCCTTCTTATTGTGGAGCCACAGCCACCCGCCACACTATAAAGTACACGACTACAAAGCATACTTTTAATGATAATAGGGGTCTTTGTCAGGGTCTGTCTGAGGTTTCTGCCTGTTTAAAGGAAGTTTTCCTCGCCATTGTTGCACCAAATGTTTGCTCTTTGGGGGGAATTGTTGGGTCTTTGTCAATTTTAATATTGTAGTCTGGACATACGCTAATCTGTAGTGTCCTGAGATAACTTCTGTTTTACTTTGACACTATAAATAAAATTGAATTGAATATTTGAGAGGCTAATAGATGTGGTTCCTTTATTACATCCTTGATATTTACAGTACGTTAATCAAAGCGAAGTGTATGCCTTGTTCAAGGACACTTCAGCAGAGCAAATGGCTGCTGCTTGTGATGGACAACGCCATTAATGACCTGCAGTTATTGAACTCTCAAACTACCACAGCAGACTGTGATTATACACGTACTACTACTCCTCTTCCCTATGGGACATATGGCTTCAATGACAGTCCCTCCAGAAAAACACGGAGTTTTTTTGTGATTGTTGCGGGCAAAAATCCTTGATTATGCGGCACGTTTTCGTAAAAAATGTGATGGAATATGCGGGATATTTATGCAATTTTATGCGATGAAATTGCGGGAACTTGCAAAAATTGCGGTTTGATGAAAAAGAGAAAAAAGTGATTCCCCCAACACCGTGTTCTCACTAGGCAAAATTACGCCACTTCATAACGTTCCCATGGCAACAGGGGGAAATGGCTGTTCTTGTGTGAAGTAAACGCAACATTTTTCATCTTTCTGCTGAGATATATGTGACTTTTTTGCATAGTTTGCGTGGAAATCGGCAATTTATGCGGCGAAAGTGCGGCATATTTGAAAAAATGCGGCCCCTCGCATAAATATGCAGACTTGCGATCGCATAATCACGATTTTCTGGAGGAACTGCAATGAGCACTCGCCATTGCATTCGGTCGCTGTCAGCATGTTGGCCTCTCCCCCCATGACAGGTTCATCTGTTCCAGGTTTTCTTTTGCCAGGAGGTGTCCATCTTAAGGCGACTTTTGTGATGCGGTCCTGCTCCATCCTCAACATTGCATTGTTGGGCATTGTGAAATATAGAAGTTATTCACCACAGCGTGAGTTAATGGGAAATGTGCAATCATTATCAAAATTAAGTGCAATACGAGGGGGAGGATGTGTTGTTGGGGGGATTGTGTGTTATTAGATGTTCATTGAAGCATGAGATAATGTATGACTATGTTTGTATGTAGGTTAACTGTATGTTTATTGTGTGCTTATGCGCGATGTGTCGCCATCTTGTTTCTCTCGAATGCCCAAGACATATTTCTCCTATAGAAGACAATAAAGGCTTATCTTATCTTAACACATGTCCCAGCCATCTCAGGCGTCTCCTTGGTGATGCTCCGGCTTCCTATTTTCTTGTACAGTTCATTGTTGGAGATCTTATTAGGCCAAAAGATCTGGCATATTCGTCGGAGGCATCCATTATGGAACGCTTCCATTCTCCTCATGTCCTCATATTAGATTATACACGTGATTATACACTGTACTGCACACCTCTCTGCAATCTCAAATAACCTTCAAACTGTTTCCAAGTATGAGAAAACGTCTTCAGGTTTATATGAAAGAGACATGATCGCTTGAACTGTTAAGAAAAGAAACATTCAGACGCCCTCCGGCTTCACAAACGCAGAACTCAGGAGAGGACAGACTAACTTAATTAGCGCCGGAGGCAACGAGACCAGAGGGGAAACGAGTAAGAACTATAAAAAGGTAAAAAACCAAGAGTATGAACAAAGAGGAGTATTAATAAAAAAATCTAATAAAATATATGTTTTCAGTTTCTAATCCTGCCAAATGTGCTTTGCTGACACAGCAGGAGGAGTTTTGGCAGAAGTCAGCAGTTTACAGACTGACTCAGAAGCGTAGGTTACTATTCCCAGGCTTTAATAAAGTCTATTGCCTCCACAGATATTAACTGAGAAGTCCAAGACCATCACAGTTACACGCGCAAATTAGTTTAAGAGTGTGAGATGAAAGAAAAGTGATAATTCCTTCTTTGCTTTTTTTGTGTGTGATCAAATTCAAATTTGTAATTTTTAGCCTCCTGCTCAGTTTTTATATCCGCTGCTGCTGCTGCAGAACAAATGTTCCAGTTGGAATCAATAAATCTTCTTACATCTTTAATTATTAAAAGACAAATACCTTCATATAAAAAAAATATAATTCCAAAACCTACTTCCCACTATCTTCTGCTCCTACAAAAGAAACTGACAGCACAAAAACATGCTGTTCCTTAAACGGTATTAAAAAAAGAGAGAGAAACATCAGACAGTGCTCCACTGCTGTGGAGGGGTTCAATGTCAGCATCCAGCAGGGGCGCCTGGGGAGCTCACCTGGTAGAGCGTGCTCCCATATACAGAGGCTCAGTCCTTGATGCAGCGGCCGCGGGTTTGGTTCTGACGCAGCGGTCTCTCTCTCTCACACACACACAAGTTTGTTTCTCTATCTCTGTGGGGACCCATCATTGACATAATGCATTCCCTAGCCCCTTACCCTAACCTTAACCATCACATTACATTACATTACATTACATGTCATTTAGCTGACGCTTTTATCCAAAGCGACTTACAATTGCTATATATCAGAGGTCGCACGCCTCTGGAGCAACTAGGGGTTAAGTGTCTTGCTCAGGGACACATTGGTTGATGGATCATGGTGGGAATCGAACCCAGGTCTCCCACAACTAAGGCATGTGTCATAACCACTGCGCCATCACCACCCTTCACCCTTTATCACCACCACAACTAAATGCCTAACCTTAACCCTTACCATAACCATAACCATCACAACTAAATGCCTAACCTTAACCCTTACCATAACCATAACCTAATTCTAACCCTAAAACCAGTCTTAACCCTCAAACAGCCCTTTAACCACAAGGCTGTGCAGACCCCACAAGTATACTGGATTCTCCGGTTTTTGGACCTCACGAATATAGTAAAACAAGCACACACACACACACACACACACACACAAGCATCCAGCAGAGCACTACAAAACCTCCCCGCTGTTTGAGAAAATTAACCACCGCTCCGTCACTGCTTCTCAACCTTATTCCACTCACCAGCGGCCTACAGCGAGAAGATGATCGTCCCTGTCATTCACCTCCCTCACACAGACATCCCTGCACCTCCAGATACTTATTAAAAAAGATACCCCCCTTCCCCCTTTCTTTAAAACTAAGCACTACCCAAAGGCAACATGTTGCAAAGCGAGCTGTGTGTGGGCACGTCTCGCAACTGACGCCATCGTGCTTTGATGAAAATGTCAAGGCAATTTAAATATCTGTACGAATATGAAGAAAAAAAAAACATTTAAGCTTTCTGGCACATGGGAGCCTAGGGCCCTCATTACTGTTGCTTTTTCATCAGGCTCCCCAATGGTTAAAGGGAATTCCATCGCCTTAAAACAAAAGAAAAGTAAACACTGAAGCTAACCACCTTAGAAAGCAGTAAAGACCAACATGTGTTTGCTCTTCTACGATCAGATTGTGTCTGTATTTGTGACTCTCCCCCCTGCTTTACCTTTGATTTATCGGTGCCCAACACCCGTCCTTCCATTTACTCTGTTTGTTGTCTCTCCGGCTCCATCCTTCACTCTGCCCTCCGGTATCTCCCTCTTTTTATATTCCTGTGTCATTCCCTCCATCCATTCCACTCTGCCGCGGTGTCAGGGGACGGCAGCCTGTGCTTACGGCGTCTTATCTGCCATTTTCTCCATTGCTGTGATCAAACAGACGGCCCGGCCGGACCAAAAGCTACAAGTTCACTTCGCCGCTTGGCTGACGGCAGCACTCGAGCCAGAGGTCGACTTCACCTTCAAAACTTCAGGCAACAAAATGAAGTAGGCAGGTCTGTATTAGGGCTGCGCGATATGAGGAAATTATGCTATATGCGATAACGTTGTTGAATATCGCGATAACGACGTTACTTGCGATATATAAACAGATATTATAGTGTGATCTGTTCTGCTGCTTTCAGTATTCTGCTAAAATACAACACATCGCTTGTTGAATTTAAAACAAATGAAATGAAATCATTTCTAATGTTCTTTTATTGAACAAATTGAACATTGAATTGAATATAAAAGGCAGCACTAAAAAAGAATGACAGTTACATTTTAATGTGCATGTGCTCATATTTTCTTTCCCCTAAAACAAAAAAATCTGTTTTGTGTCTGTAGCGATATGTCGCAGCCTTTCGCGATGTGTATATTGCTATTGACGATAAAAAAACGATATATTGTGCAGCCCTAGTCTGTATCTCTGGTGAAATATTTAGTTCCCCATCAATTAACAGTCTCAAGTAGAAAAAAACCCGACTTATAACGTACGATTACAGTTAGGCCATTATTCGGGTGGGGTGGCAGCAGCTCAGTCCGTAGGGAGTTGGGTAGGGAACCGGAGGGTCGCTGGTTCAAGTCCCAGTACGGACCAAAAAAATGCAGAGTGTGGATTGGTAGCTGGAGAGATCCCAGTTCACCTCCTGGGCACTGCCAGGTGCTATTATTATATTATTATAATTACTCGTCTTCATTGGGAAATACTCTATTATTATTATTATTATTATGGGTGGGACAAAGTATCGATACGGCAATAGATTGTTGTCCTTCGTGTGATACGATAATCGATACTCTGGCTGATACTGATCATTTTTATCAATAAATTAAAAAGGCGCTCTGAATAGATTTCCCTTCTCCCAGCGTTGCTGCTTCATGGCTCCTCGAAGGTTTTTCTTGAATTTGTTGTAGCTTTTTCCGACTGTTTTTTTCAACGTTTGGCGCTTTTTTGCTTCTTTGTTTTGATTATTCACTTTATGGATCCAGCACCCAGCCTTCAAAGATGTCTAAGTATCGATCTATACATATATTCTAAGTATGTATCGTGATATTATTGATATCGTGAAATCCAGGGACTTTATATAAATAAAACAACAGGTACATGAATGAATGAATGAATGAATGAATGAATGAATGAATGTCTGTCACAGCCCACTGAAGGTGGGCTGTCATTCATTCATTCATTCATTCATGTACATGTTGTTGGTAGAACAAGCTGCACTCTCGATTGTGAAGAAGGCCTGAAGGCTGAAACGTCATCTAAATAAAATAGAGGAATGCACACGGAGGCAGAGTGTACCGCAACACTTCACTTACTTCCAGTTATCAACACCTCACTACCTCCCTCGGTGTTACTTTCCTATATTTATAGAACAAACCTGCACCAACACTAATAATACTGCCAGCATCCACAGACTCCTTCAGCTGCTACCTGTTTTTGTTGTTGTTTTTTTTAGAATTTGATGTCTGTCAAATAGAGCTAAACAATTAATATCCAAATCCCAGGGGAGGGGGTGCAACATTTGTGAAAAGTCAAACGATGTGTCAAACCACTCTGAATTAAGTTAGGGCTGCACGATATGAGGACAAAATATGCGATAACGTTGTTGGATATCGTCATAACGATATTACTTGCGATAAATAAACTAAAATAAAAAAAAGAATGAAGTGCAGTTTTCTACTGATATTTTCTTTCAACAAACAAAATCTTGCAGCCTTGCGCAATATGTTGCAGCCTTTAACGATATGTTGCAGCCTTTAACGATATGTTACAGCCTTTAACGATATGTTGCAGCCTTTAACGATATGTTACAGCCTTTAACGATATGTTGCAGCCTTTAACGATATGTTGCAGCCTTTAACGATATGTTACAACCTTTAACGATATGTTTTAGGCTTTAACGATATGTTACAGCCTTTAACGATATGTTGCAGCCTTTAACGATATGTTACAGCCTTTAACGATATGTTACAGCCTTTAACGATATGTTACAGCCTTTAACGATATGTTGCAGCCTTTAACGATATGTTGCAGCCTTTAACGATATGTTACAGCCTTTAACGATATGTTGCAGCCTTTAACGATATGTTACAGCCTTTAACGATATGTTACAGCCTTTAACGATATGTTACAACCTTTAACGATATGTTGCAGCCTTTAACGATATGTTGCAGCCTTTAACGATATGTTACAGCCTTTAACGATATGTTACAGCCTTTAACGATATGTTACAACCTTTAACGATATGTTGCAGCCTTTAACGATATGTTACAACCTTTAACGATATGTTACAGCCTTTAACGATATGTTACAGCCTTTAACGATATGTTGCAGCCTTTAACGATATGTTACAGCCTTTAACGATATGTTACAGCCTTTAACGATATGTTACAACCTTTAACGATATGTTGCAGCCTTTAACGATATGTTACAACCTTTAACGATATGTTGCAGGCTTTAACGATACGTTACAGCCTTTAACGATATGTTGCAGCCTTGCGCAATATGTTACAGCCTTTAACGATATGTTGCAGGCTTTAACGATATGTTGCAGGCTTTAACGATATGTTGCAGCCTTTAACGATATGTTGCAGCCTTTAACGATATGTTGCAGGCTTTAACGATATGTTGCAGGCTTTAACGATATGTTGCAGCCTTTAACGATATGTTGCAGCCTTTAACGATATGTTGCAGCCTTTAACGATATGTTGCAGCCTTTAACGATATGTTACAGCCTTTTGCAATATGTTGCAGCCTTTAACGATATGTTGCAGCCTTTAACGATATGTTGCAGCCTTTAACGATATGTTGCAGCCTTTAACGATATGTTGCAGGCTTTAACGATATGTTACAGCCTTTTGCAATATGTTGCAGCCTTTAACGATATGTTGCAGCCTTTTGCAATATGTTGCAGCCTTTAACGATATGTTACAGCCTTTAACGATATGTTGCAGGCTTTAACGATATGTTGCAGCCTTTAACGATATGTTGCAGCCTTTAACGATATGTTGCAGCCTTTAACGATATGTTACAGCCTTTTGCAATATGTTGCAGCCTTTAACGATATGTTACAGCCTTTAACGATATGTTGCAGCCTTTAACGATATGTTACAGCCTTTAACGATATGTTGCAGGCTTTAACGATATGTTGCAGCCTTTAACGATATGTTACAGCCTTTAACGATATGTTACAGCCTTTAACGATATGTTACAGCCTTTAACGATATGTTGCAGCCTTTAACGATATGTTGCAGCCTTTAACGATATGTTGCAGCCTTTAACGATATGTTGCAGCCTTTAACGATATGTTACAGCCTTTTGCAATATGTTGCAGCCTTTAACGATATGTTACAGCCTTTAACGATATGTTGCAGCCTTTAACGATATGTTGCAGGCTTTAACGATATGTTACAGCCTTTTGCAATATGTTGCAGCCTTTAACGATATGTTGCAGGCTTTAACGATATGTTACAGCCTTTAACGATATGTTGCAGCCTTTAACGATATGTTGCAGCCTTTAACGATATGTTGCAGCCTTTAACGATATGTTGCAGCCTTTAACGATATGTTGCAGCCTTTAACGATATGTTACAGCCTTTTGCAATATGTTGCAGCCTTTAACGATATGTTACAGCCTTTAACGATATGTTGCAGCCTTTAACGATATGTTGCAGCCTTTAACGATATGTTGCAGGCTTTAACGATATGTTACAGCCTTTTGCAATATGTTGCAGCCTTTAACGATATGTTGCAGGCTTTAACGATATGTTACAGCCTTTAACGATATGTTGCAGCCTTTAACGATATGTTGCAGCCTTTAACGATATGTTGCAGCCTTTAACGATATGTTGCAGCCTTTAACGATATGTTGCAGCCTTTAACGATATGTTGCAGCCTTTAACGATATGTTGCAGCCTTTAACGATATGTTGCAGCCTTTAATGATATGTTACAGCCTTTAACGATATGTTGCAGCCTTTAACGATATGTTGCAGCCTTTAATGATATGTTACAGCCTTTAACGATATGTTGCAGCCTTTAACGATATGTTACAGCCTTTAACGATATGTTACAGCCTTTTGCAATATGTTGCAGCCTTTAACGATATGTTGCAGCCTTTAACGATATGTTGCAGCCTTTAACGATATGTTGCAGCCTTTAACGATATGTTACAGCCTTTAACGATATGTTGCAGCCTTTAACGATATGTTGCAGGCTTTAACGATATGTTGCAGGCTTTAACGATATGTTGCAGCCTTTAACGATATGTTACAGCCTTTAACGATATGTTGCAGCCTTTAATGATATGTTACAGCCTTTAACGATATGTTACAGCCTTTAACGATATGTTGCAGCCTTTAACGATATGTTACAGCCTTTAACGATATGTTACAGCCTTTAACGATATGTTGCAGCCTTTAATGATATGTTACAGCCTTTAACGATATGTTACAGCCTTTTGCAATATGTTGCAGCCTTTAACGATATGTTGCAGCCTTTAATGATATGTTACAGCCTTTAACGATATGTTGCAGCCTTTAATGATATGTTACAGCCTTTAACGATATGTTACAGCCTTTTGCAATATGTTGCAGCCTTTAACGATATGTTGCAGCCTTTAATGATATGTTACAGCCTTTAACGATATGTTGCAGCCTTTAATGATATGTTACAGCCTTTAACGATATGTTGCAGGCTTTAATGATATGTTACAGCCTTTAACGATATGTTACAGCCTTTAACGATATGTTACAGCCTTTAACGATATGTTGCAGGCTTTAACGATATGTTACAGCCTTTAACGATATGTTAGCCTTTTGCAATATGTTGAAGCCTTGCAGCCTTTAACGATAAGTTGCAGCCTTTCGCGATATGTTGCAGCCTTGCGCAATGTTTATTGCGCCAGTTGATATTGCGATGACGATAAAACAATATATTGTGCAGCCTTACATTAAGTATTGTCGTGCTGCAGAGACGTCCCAGCCTACAACATCCTATAGACTAAAGAAAAAAATCTTTGTTTAGTTCAGATCCTCTCAAAAATCCTTGTTTGTGACACTCTAGAGACGAACCCCCCCGGTATTTTAATCACCCTTATTTATATTTTATTATTTTTTATTTATTTCCTATGTAATTCTTATAACTGTTATTGCTCATCCTGCTTGCTGTCAGGCACATAATTATTATTATTATTTATTTTTTTCTCCCCTCTCCTTTCCTTTCCCCCATTGTATAACTCCAATTGCCAAGGATGTTGTTGTTTGTGTTCAATATGTAACTAGATGCTATAAGTATGCTTGTCATATCTGTTGCCTACTGACAAAAACGAAAAATAAAGTTATATAAAAAAGAAAATCCTTGTTTGTTTTTTTCTGTGGCTTTTATTGCCTTTATTTAGAGTACAGAGTACAGATTCAGTCAGGAAAGAGGGAGAGAGGGGGGGATGACATGCAGCAAATGGCCTGCGGGTCAGAACCCGCCAGCTACGACAAGGAAGGACAAGGTGAGCTAACCAGGAGCCCCAATTTATATTTTTCAATGAAAATGAGAATAATGATACTAAAATGATCATTCCCTGCAATACTGTGAATCATACCACAATCGCAATATCAGTCAAAATAAACGCAATTAGATATTTTCCTCACATCGTGCAGCTCTACTGTCAAAATACTTTATAATTAATTTTTAAGATGCCACGTTGAAGACTGAAACGGGTTTCATGCTACCAGTGGTCAAATTATTCTAATTATAATTACAATACAACACACAATGAGGTCTTAAGGATAGATATCACATCCAGAAAAAGTAAAAACATCTGCAGGGGACTGGTTTTTTTTTGACTTGCTGCAATAAAAAGCTTGTCCCGTACATACATACATACGTCTGATTATAATCACAGAGCAGCTCATGACCTGCACATATCCTCACGTTATAACTCTGATTACAGTCTATCAATGTCTATCTACGACATATCTATTTCAGAGTGTAAAAGCAATAAACATAATGTCTATGTTGTGAAGAATAGAGATGAAGAGAGGAGCAAACTTGTGAAAAAAATAACAATTTGTTGAAGCCTCCATTAATAAATCTAAAAAGCGTGTGTGCTGTGGTCAACCAAAACGTTCCCACAGTGGGCACGTGATCAGCCCCGGTATCAGTTATATCAGCTCCCGTGTGTGGTTACGCGTCCCTTTCTCCGCAGAGTGAATTATGAACCAGCGTGCAGGTGAAACCCACATAAAACAAAAATAGAGGCTGATTTGTTCGCCCTCGGGGGGGAAGAACTTCAACTGCTCTGCTCCTTTGTGCATAGCTAGAATTCTTGTCCCAGCGGCGAAATACAAAAACGCCATGTAGTCAACATGATTTGTGAACGCACAAAAACTGTATTAACCTGCAATCTGTTTGCAACAAATCAGGCATGAGCCAGTATGAGATTCTGACGGTGGATAACCTTCAGCAAAAATGTCACAGTTTCATAGTATTGCAGTATTGTAATTACAGCTTTAAAATCTATACATTTGGGTAGAAAAATAAAAAAACTTTTTTCTATTGAACACAATGTGTATGTATATCCTTTTTACATATGTGGACAACCTGCACTAATCACACAGCCTCTTTTTCCTCTTTCTTAAAGCGCTCATATTATGCTTTTTGGCTTTTCCTACTGTACTGTCAGGACACGCCCTCATACTCTGCTTCTGACTGGCTAGTAGTCCTTACCTAGGTACTGTCAGGACACGCCCTCATACTCTGCTTCTGACTGGCTAGTAGTCCTTACCTAGGTACTGTCAGGGCACGCCCTCATACTCTGCTTCTGACTGGCTAGTAGTCCTTACCTAGGTACTGTCAGGACACGCCCTCATACTCTGCTTCTGACTGGCTAGTAGTCCTTACCTAGGTACTGTCAGGACACGCCCTCATACTCTGCTTCTGACTGGCTAGTAGTCCTTACCTAGGTACTGTCAGGACACGCCCTCATACTCTGCTTCTGACTGGCTAGTAGTCCTTACCTAGGTACTGTCAGGACACGCCCTCATACTCTGCTTCTGACTGGCTAGTAGTCCTTACCTAGGTACTGTCAGGACACGCCCTCATACTCTGCTTCTGACTGGCTAGTAGTCCTTACCTAGGTACTGTCAGGGCACGCCCTCATACTCTGCTTTCACTGTTAAACTGAATGCAGTATAGAGGTGGATGAATAATGTCTTTGTCATCATGTATTTTGCTGTATGACTGCTGGCTGTCTCTATGTTAGTCCTATGTCACCTGCCTAGGGACTGCAGATGAAAAGTTATTAGTTTTACTAATTCTGGCATATTTACATGGTGTTTTTATACAACATATGCATGGTCCCTTACTCCCTATCAAATAAACCAATAAAATAAAACTAAAGTTAAAATTATAACCCAATTCTGCATTACATCTTCTTAGGCAACTTCATTCTAATTTCTGGAATTCATGGTCAGAAATAATTCTTATTTAAATTAAATTATACCTAATTTTTGTGTTAAAACCCCCCAGAAATGATGAATTATTTTGACTAATAGTTAAGATCCAAGGAACGTATGTTGATGGATAATCACAGCGTGTTAAGTGAATGGAATCATCAATGTTATTTTTGGGTAATTTGGTTGAAAGAAAGCCATATTTCTTTATATAGAAGCATTTAAAAATGGGTCAAATTTGACCCGAGGACAACAGGAGGGTTAACGATGGATCATCCTGTGGCAAATTACTGCCGATGGAGCCCCCGAGCAAGGCACTAGACAACCAATCCATCACAGAGGTTGTACAGCTGAGCTTCCAGGTGTGAGAACGGGAAACAGCAGGCTCGACTGCTCAGGTAAATTCCTTGTCAGATTACCTGGACAAATCAAGTTCAAACTAGAAGGTTTCTGCAGAGAGCAGCGCTGAACAATCCTCCAACTGGCAAAGCTGAAGCCTTAAATCTTAATTAAACAGCGTGGTCAGGGTTCAACGTTGAGGTTTTTTTAAATAAAATGTCAAACTTTGAGGGGAAAAAATGTTCAAAATGCAACAATGTCAAAAGCATAAAAAAACATGTAAAAAAAAACAAACAAACAAAATGAAAATAAATTGAAAAAAATGTCAAACTTCAGAAAAAACAAATCTCACTGTTGATAACGTGATAGGGACGGAACAGAGCGGGACAGAGCTGGAGATTAAATAAAAAGATGACGCTGCAATGCGGTGAGTGCGCCCAAAGATTGCGAGGCATTTCGTTTTAGACCACTTACAACTCACAATACGTTTGTTGATTGGCTACTGCTAGCCACAGAGTAGCCAATCAGAGCAAGACAAAGCAGCTGCCCGGTTCACAAGCCAATCAACCGGCGTCAGCGACCACACCGAGAGGCGGCTAAATGGATTCTGGAAAGAAGCTGTTGCAATTGACAGTGTAATCGAAGGAATGACGTAATGAAATTACCTAGGTCTGCAGGTAATGCATGTTACCTAGGTCTGCAGGTAATGCATGTATAGTGTTACCTAGGTCTGCAGGTAATGAATGTTACCTAGGCCTGCAGGTAATGCATGTATAGTGTTACCTAGGTCTGCAGGTAATGCATGTATAGTGTTACCTAGGCCTGCAGGTAATGCATGTATAGTGTTACCTAGGCCTGCAGGTAATGCATGTATAGTGTTACCTAGGTCTGCAGGTAATGCTTGTATAGTGTTACCTAGGCCTGCAGGTAATGCATGTATAGTGTTACCTAGGTCTGCAGATAATGCATGTATAGTGTTACCTAGGTCTGCAGGTAATGCATGTATAGTGTTACCTAGGTCTGCAGATAATGCATGTATAGTGTTACCTAGGCCTGCAGGTAATGCATGTATAGTGTTACCTAGGCCTGCAGGTAATGCATGTATAGTGTTACCTTGGCCTGCAGGTAATGCATGTATAGTGTTACCTAGGCCTGCAGATAATGCATGTATAGTGTTACCTAGGCCTGCAGATAATGCATGTATAGTGTTACCTAGGCCTGCAGGTAATGCATGTATAGTGTTACCTAGGCCTGCATATAATGCATGTATAGTGTTACCTAGGCCTGCAGGTAATGCATGTATAGTGTTACCTTGGTCTGCAGGTAATGCATGTATAGTGTTACCTTGGTCTGCAGGTAATGCATGTTACCTAGACCTGCAGGTAATGCATGTATAGTGTTACCTAGGCCTGCAGGTAATGCATGTATAGTGTTACCTAGGCCTGCAGGTAATGCATGTATAGTGTTACCTAGGTCTGCAGGTAATGCATGTATAGTGTTACCTAGGTCTGCAGGTAATGCATGTATAGTGTTACCTAGGTCTGCAGGTAATGCATGTATAGTGTTACCTAGGCCTGCAGGTAATGCATGTATAGTGTTACCTAGGTCTGCAGGTAATGCATGTATAGTGTTACCTAGGCCTGCAGGTAATGCATGTATAGTGTTACCTAGGTCTGCAGGTAATGCATGTATAGTGTTACCTAGGTCTGCAGGTAATGCATGTATAGTGTTACCTAGGCCTGCAGGTAATGAATGTTACCTAGGTCTGCAGGTAATGCATGTATAGTGTTACCTAGGCCTGCAGGTAATGCATGTATAGTGTTACCTTGGTCTGCAGGTAATGCATGTATAGTGTTACCTAGGTCTGCAGGTAATGCATGTTACCTAGGCCTGCAGGTAATGCATGTATAGTGTTACCTAGGCCTGCAGGTAATGCATGTATAGTGTTACCTAGGCCTGCAGGTAATGCATGTATAGTGTTACCTAGGTCTGCAGGTAATGCATGTATAGTGTTACCTAGGTCTGCAGGTAATGCATGTATAGTGTTACCTAGGCCTGCAGGTAATGCATGTATAGTGGAGCCTAGGCCTGCAGGTAATGAATGTTACCTAGGTCTGCAGGTAATGCATGTATAGTGTTACCTAGGCCTGCAGGTAATGCATGTATAGTGTTACCTTGGTCTGCAGGTAATGCATGTATAGTGTTACCTAGGTCTGCAGGTAATGCATGTTACCTAGGCCTGCAGGTAATGCATGTATAGTGTTACCTAGGCCTGCAGGTAATGCATGTATAGTGTTACCTAGGCCTGCAGGTAATGCATGTATAGTGTTACCTAGGTCTGCAGGTAATGCATGTATAGTGTTACCTAGGTCTGCAGGTAATGCATGTATAGTGTTACCTAGGCCTGCAGGTAATGCATGTATAGTGGAGCCTAGGCCTGCAGGTAATGAATGTTACCTAGGTCTGCAGGTAATGCATGTATAGTGTTACCTAGGCCTGCAGGTAATGCATGTATAGTGTTACCTTGGTCTGCAGGTAATGCATGTATAGTGTTACCTAGGTCTGCAGGTAATGCATGTTACCTAGGCCTGCAGGTAATGCATGTATAGTGTTACCTAGGCCTGCAGGTAATGCATGTATAGTGTTACCTAGGCCTGCAGGTAATGCATGTATAGTGTTACCTAGGCCTGCAGGTAATGCATGTATAGTGTTACCTAGGCCTGCAGGTAATGCATGTATAGTGTTACCTAGGCCTGCAGGTAATGCATGTATAGTGTTACCTTGGTCTGCAGGTAATGCATGTATAGTGTTACCTAGGTCTGCAGGTAATGCATGTATAGTGTTACCTAGGTCTGCAGGTAATGCATGTATAGTGTTACCTAGGCCTGCAGGTAATGCATGTATAGTGTTACCTAGGTCTGCAGGTAATGCATGTATAGTGTTACCTAGGTCTGCAGGTAATGCATGTATAGTGTTACCTAGGTCTGCAGGTAATGCATGTTACCTAGGCCTGCAGGTAATGCATGTATAGTGTTACCTAGGCCTGCAGGTAATGCATGTATAGTGTTACCTAGGTCTGCAGGTAATGCATGTTACCTAGGCCTGCAGGTAATGCATGTATAGTGTTACCTAGGCCTGCAGGTAATGCATGTATAGTGTTACCTAGGTCTGCAGGTAATGCATGTATAGTGGAGCCTAAATTTCTGAGGCAACCTCAGTGATTTGACCGTGATTAACCAAACATGCTACAGAGGGGCAACAGAGTCTGATAACTTAGGCAACATAGGGAACCAAACGGGAGCGGGACGGGATTCGGGAGTCTTTCTCTCGGGATTTTGCAGGACAGGACTTTTTTTGGGGGGGGGGGGGGGGGGGATATGACGGGAGTATTTTCGTGGTCTCGGGATGCGATGGGAGCCACAGTTGATTCCTGTGTCACCCTCTATTGTGCGTGATCAAAAAAAATCCCCCCTTCCCTCAAATCACACCCTGGGTAAAAGGTATCAATAATAAAATGACAGCGTGAAGAGAGTTACACTTAAAAAGTTCCAGTAAAGCAACGTTTCGTCCCATTTCGATGGTAGCCGGACACAAAGGAGCAAAGACCTCTTCTAAAAACGGTCGGTGCTGGATCTTACCTGGCCGTGTGGTGTAAATGACTTTGTAGCTTTCAAACTGTCCTTTCGGCTCTTTCCACGACACGTGCAGCTCGGTGGGGCTCAGGACTTTGGCACGAAATCTCCGTGGCGTTGAAACTGAACAGAGAAGACACAAAATAAACAACCTTACACAATAACTATCAACTTGAGACATAGGGAGTACGTTTACATGCACGCATATATTCCATTATTATTCTGAATTTGACACGGGGTCACGTGAACAACAATTTCTAGTCGGATATTCCGAATAAGGCCTTTTTCAGACTAAGACGAGGGATTTGCAGGCGTTACTCTGGTTTTAGATGTATCCAGCGCATTCAGAATCTGCGTCTCAATCAGAGTTTTTACTGCAGATTGTGACAATTTACGGCCTCTTGCCCGTTCACAGTTTACGGCGCTCTCTGTGCGTTGCTATGGTTGCTGTACGCAGACCAACCAGCTGACAGTTTGCAGAGGAGGAGGAGAAACAGAATAAGGGCAAAAACTACAGAATAATATGTGCATGTAAACGTAGTCACTGTAAATATTAGAATGATGAATGAATGAATGAATAAAAGATCCCTGTCATGCAACGTCCATACCACAAATATCTTTATCTCCCGATTAGAAAAAACTGCCGTCATAAGTGCGTATTAGTGGATTACATCCATAACAATGGATGGAGTTCAATTTCCTTCAGTCAACGGTTGATAATGAAAAGAGCAGTTTTACAGAAACTTCTTTGGTTCATAATTTCCAAACAGACATTTTATTTATGTATTTATTTATATAAAGCATAAGTGAACACATCCATGCTAAAGTTGACTAAAAAGAGGAATAAAAAAAATCCATCTTTTGGAAATTGCTCTTAATGCCTTAATTTAAAAAAAATGAGGAAAAATCCAATCTTTAAGGACACCAATTTTCTTTGTGAATGAATAATGTATCATACATTAATAAATGTCCTTCCTTAACACACAGGGGGCATGAGTCAGGACACCCCTATGTTAAATAGGCAGATGTTTATTGTTAAAGGCCAGTTATTTCATGGATCCAGGATATTATGCATCCTGATAAAGTTCCCTTGGCCTTTTCATCATCACATGCCCTTCACCATACCTACAGATTGGCATGGGGTACTTAAATCTTCATCTCTCAATGCAAATCAAACCAGCTGTTAGGCTAACTGAAATATAACCATGTTAATCTGTAGGTATGGTGAAGGGTATGTGGTGATGTGGGGGCCAAGGGAACTTTATCAGGATGCATAGTATCCTGGATCCATGAAATAACTGGCTGCCTGCCTCTATGGGAGTTTAACATAGGGGTGTGTATACTTATGCCCCCTGTATTTTAAGGAAGAACATTCATTTATTTATTTATTTAGGAAACATTATTCATTCACAAAGAAAATTGGTGTCCTTAAAGGTTTGATTTTTCCTCATTTTATTTTTTTAATTAAAGTGTAACTCTTGCCAAAATGCATCCTAGGGTGTTTTTGTAAATGTACGCAACTTTCGTTTAAAAGCATATTCAGGACGGAAGCGCCACTTTTAAGATTCACCGTATTCTTGTTTTTGGGTCAAATGGCCTTTTGAATGGGAGAGCTAGGGGCACTTTTATGCTACAGCCTCAAAATATCTATTTTTAACCACTAAGAAGACTCGACACAACATGAGACTTTGCTCCAAGTATCTCCAGGGCCTCCCCCAGCTCTCCCATTCAAAAGGCCATTTGACCCAAAAACAAGAGTACGGTCAATCTTAAAAGTGGCGATTCCGTCCTAATTATGCTTTTAAACTAAAGTTTGACTCGCGTACATTCACAAAAACACCCTAGGATGCATTTTACGCTTTAAGGCATTAAGATCAATTGCCAAAAGATGATTTTTTTTTTTTTTTATTCCTCTTTTTAGTCAACTTTAGCACGGGAGTACTCACTTATGCTGAGCACTGTATGTCTGTTTTCTTTCCAACTCCACGTGATTAATAACACAATAGTTTGTGTCAAACTGCGGCTGCTAAAAAGCCACAAACAGCATCACTGCTCTCCGTCTGTTTTGCCTCTGCTGCGGTTGTTCATCCGCTAAAGCACAAAACACAAACTGTGACTGAGTCACGTTAGATTGAACTCCCTCCAGAGTTACGGCGGCGTAGAGGCAGTCGCTCCATCTGCCTTTTTTTTATTTATTTTATTTTAAAAAATGTAACAGTTAGAAAAGGAAAACAATTAAGGAAGGATAAATTGTATCTCATCCAAGCGGGAGGATACACATTACAGAGATTAGCTTGCACAGATGTCACATTAAAAAGCAAAGTCCCATTCTCCTCCTCCTCGCACTCATCCTCATCTTCCTCATCTTCCTCATCTATTGACGGCCCTGCATTGTGCTCGCCTCAGCGGGGATACGACAGGTCTTTTTCTGTGTTCCACTTACTGGCGGCATCAAAGCTGGACTCTCATCCTGATTAGTTGTTGGCACCCCCCCCCCCCCCCCTCCCCGCTTTCCTCTCTGTATCCTTTGCTTATATTAATTTCCTCAAAGCCTACGCTCTCCGTCTCCTCATCTGTCCCTCTTCGTCTTCTCCCTTTCTATCTGATCCCTCCCCACGGTCCTGATCTCATCAGATCTCATTTTCTTTTTCCTTTCTTTTCTTTGAAATCTTCGTCGGGGGGTGGGGGGGGGGGGGGGGGGGGGTAAGAAGAGGATGAGAAAAGGAGTGAATGCGACTTCCTTTTAACTGCAAGGAGAGAAAAAAGAACAAAGTGCACCAAAGGAGGGGGACAGGACACTGGAATAGCATCTGTTTACTATTCCTCTCCTGTCCTTTAGTTGAGATGTACAGTACAGAGTGACTACATCCCCTGAGCTGTACAGTATCCGGATACTTTACAATGGCCGTGACCGGTGTATAAACCCTTCGGAAAAAGCAACAACACAGTTAGTGGAACTTGTTTCCTTGTACACGAGTGTGATCATATTTCACCGAGCTTCTCCACAGCGTTGTTGCGTTTTCCGACACGTTCTCACTCCCGTCGCTTGGTCAGGTGCCTCTGGCGTTTGTTATCGACGAGAAAAGTCTCCTTCGCTTGATCGAGACTCTTGGCATCACTTTTTTTTGACGCTCTGGGTCGGGACGTACGTTCAACTGACATGCGGCGCAAGCACGGGACAGTTAGGTTTAGGAAAAGATGGCGGGTGGGGTTACAAAATGTACGTTTCAGTGACACGCGGGACAAGAACCCCCGGTCTCCTGGGTGAAGGTCCTGTGTTGGTTGACCCGTCACTGCACGATGTGAGTCTCAACATGATCTGAGTCGCGCATGCTCAGGTTTAAAACAATTTACGGCATAACAACAATAACAGGAGATGGGAAACAGCAATAATCGAAGATATAGAAGATGGAAATCATTTAAAAAACGTTTTAGTTATCAAATGCTATCTATGAGTGTTTGATTGCTAACGTTAGCTCATAACACCATTCAAATAACAGCCGTTGTTGTGTTTGATCGCTAACTTGTAGCCAGCAGTGAACCAACTTGGTCATGTAGCTCCATTTTCACTGACTTTCTTATTTTTTTATTAACTGACGTCAGGGATCATGCCGTGAACATGTGATGCGTTACGCTAAATAAATTACTGCTATTTCCACCTTCTATATCACGACTCAGATCGTGTTGAGACTCACATCGTGCAGCGACAGACCCGTCCCTCCATACGTGGATCTTCAGTCTTTCATAATACTCGCAACCGCTGTTTCTCTTAACACTACGTCATCTTACAGCGCCGCGGTCGAGCTGCTGCTCCGCCATGTGCGTTCCATACTAGTCCATATCGACAATGCTTCATTACCGGGATTGCTCCGTTGCCGCCAGAAATTCTGCTGGATGTCCGTCCCCTTCCTCTGTCTCTGTGTTGGCGTTCTAACCCCCGGCTGATTTGTGAGGACTCTGGTTAACTGCTCCTCAGATCTCTGCAGGGTAAATCCAGACAGCTAGCTAGACTATCTGTCCAATCGGAGTTTTCTGTTGCACGACTAAAACTACTTTTGAACGTACACATGTTCCACCAAAACAAGTTCCTTCCAGAGACTATTTAGCAGAGGCACCGTGGCTCCGTCCGACGCTTAGCACCGCCCAAGACGATTGCGATTGGTTTAAAGAAATGCCAATAAACCAGAGCACGTTTTTCTCCCATCCAGGAATGCTGTGTGGACTGGCCAGACCTTCCTCCGCGGCGCTGTGGAGGAAGGTCTGGCAATGCGAGACTAGTTCCATACAGACGCAAGATGGTGATTTTTGCGGTGGTATCTTTTTTTGTATTTTTTTTTTTATTAATTTTATTTGTTAGGGACCATGTACAATGTTTAAACTTAAATGCCATTTGATGCATTGTACCAGAGTCCCTAGCCGACGCTGAGAGCCACTGACCAAGCGTCAGTATTCAACGAGTTTGGGAGTGAGAACGGGTTGTGTTTTCACTTTGAGACGCAGGTTAAAACACTGGAATAAGGCCATTGTAAAAGCACCGCAGTGCCAAACAAAAAAAAAAAAACACATTTCCATGGTCACAACCGTAACCACGACACCCCATCATTTTCACACCGGCAGAGCCAAATACCAGATAATAAACTGTGTATCTAGAAGCAACACATTCCCCAAATCTTTGGTTAACTATGAAAAGGAAAAAAAAAAAAAAGCCATGGGCTGGAAAATAAAATGTGAAACCCACAAACTCATTCCTGTGTTTGTGTACTCATTATGAGGTGAGCCATCTGCCGCCGCCGACTTCTTTAAATACCTACACTGTGATTGACAACCTGGCGAAGCTGTGATGCTCTGGTGCGCAGTAAACAAGAGGCTTAAAGGGACGGTTCATCCAAAAGTTAAAAAAACTAAAAAACTAAAAAACAGATTGAGATAAACATGTTGACTTTGGAAATTGCACCTTTTGGAAGGAATTTGTTTTGCTGTGTGTCATACATGTTGTCTCTCCGTGTGACACACGGTAACAAAATGCTATAATGTTTCAACATTAACTATAATTAACATTAACTGTTTTTGTCTTAGTTATTTGACTCAATGTCGTAAATGAGGGTCGCCCCTCAATGATCTCGAGTATAAATAAAGGTTGAATGAATGAATGAACTAGGGATGTAACTGCATCGTGAATTGATTAAAAATGGATATAATGGTGTGTAGATTACAACCTTTTGAGATAAGATTTCATTTAATGGACTTCAAACGTCACTGTCTTCTTAGTTCAATTATCTGAATTTATTTAGTTATCGTGATGTGGGATTTGTTTTTAAAACATCTAATTATCAATGTTTAATTTTTGTTATTTAGGATGAAATACAATTTCAGTTGCACTTTTGCTTAGGTTACCACACTACACATAGCTGCACATACTGTACATATCTGTCTATATGGTTCATCCAGTATATCCATATTTATTCTGTAATACACTGCATATATCTATATATCTATATTATTCTTACTACTAGTATACTGTTACTGTTACTGCATTGCACATTTCTGTACATCTTGTTCATACATTGTTCATATATAGCCATATTTATTCTGCTCTTATAACACTGCAATATATTTCTTGTCCTGTCTATACTTTGTATATCAAATTGCACTTTTTGCACTTCTGGTTGGATCAAACTGCATTTCACTGTCTTTGTACTTGTACTATGCACAATGACAATAAAGTTGAATCTAATCTAAGAGGACGCATCTGTTGTTTTGCACAGTTTATAGAAAAAAAAGGAACATTTATCTGCAGCTAATTCTGTTAAAACAAGCCTGAGAAAATCGTGTCGTGAATCTAATCGTGACTTCAGTGTATGGTTACATCCCTAACGTTAGCGGATTAACGTTGTTTTTAATGTGTCGCCCGAGGTAGAGACGGCTTTGTTGCCAACGACACAAATTCGAAGAGAAAGTGGCTGTTATCTTTAGCTTTTCTGAACCGATATAGCCACTTCACTCCCTGCAGCTTTCTAAAACAATACAGGATTTAGTCGAGCTGATAAGCCAAAAACCCCTCCACAGCGTTTTCGGGTGAACCGCCTCTTTATGCACATCATTATCTGCAGAAAACTACTCGTGTAGGTATGCAAAGAAACTTGAGTTCAGCACAGGAAGGATAATCCTGATTTCAAATGGAGGGAATGTGAAGCCGGCGCATTCAACAGCAGGCAAATATATTTATACACAAACACACATATAAGGAATACTGTACCAATTATCTCACCAACCTGGGGATGAGAATGAGGGCTCGCATGGATTTTCGGCTCAGGGTTTAGCTCTCTGTCTCGGAAACAAAAGGACATTCTCTCGTCTGGAGAGAGCTGCTAGAATCCCAAATGATTTGAGAAGCACATTTGTTTTTGCACCTCTCAGTTCCGTAGCGTGGTTGAAATGTGTGGACTGTGTGCGTGTGTGTACCTGTGTGAGTGTATCCACGTGTGTGCATGAATTATGTATGTTTATCCGCAACTGGAGGTGACTGATGTGCATGCACATAAAAAAATAAAATCTGTGTGGCTTTGATGGTGTTTTTCTGACGCCTCTTAAGAAAACCTGCCGGTTCCTTTGCAGCAGCATATATACACACACACACACACACACACACACACACACACACACACATACACGTTCACAGAAAGCCATGGATCTTCTCTCTAAGACTGTATTCTCACACAGAGACAAGTATCGCATGCTGAGCAAACAGCCTAGAGAGACAAAAGGCCTGGCCTGTGGAGATGAAAACTTCATTCTTATATATTTTTCATGGAGAATCGTGTGCAAACTGCAGAGCGTCGTCTGCTGCTGAGGTTTCGGAGAGGTGTCCGTCACACGCACCGGGAGTTGTGCAAAGTTTTGGGTCATTTTAAAATCATTAGTGAGTGGAATAGAAGAACTTTTGGGTCATTATTAGGCGAAGAGACGTGCTGAGCCGAGTACAGAAAACTTTAAAACTCTTGTTTGCGAGTAGGAAGCGTTGAAAGGATTTGATGGAAAGTTTCCCAAGTGAAAGTCACTTTTAGTTTGCAAACGTCCAGTGTCGCCAAGAACCACGTCGTCAAATCGCCAAGAGCACTCGCTCAAATTTGCTAAACAGAGAATCACAACATCGATGAATCACAGTTCAGTACATTAGCTACACAGCACACACTGTACGTTTCAGAACTTTATGTCTAGAGCTACGACGATTGTTCGACTCATCGATTAGTCGATAAATTATATACATCTCTGCACTGTGTCGGCAAAGGTTAGTGTTCACAGATCAGCATGAAGAGTGGTGCCCCGCTGAGGGTAGCACACTCGTGGTTATTAACGTTTGCACGCAGACCTTTCAAACACGTAATCTGGTATTACGGTAGGACACAGCATCAGCCCATCTCCTGACTTTATGGTAGAGCCGGGCAATATATCGATATTGTGATACAAGACTAGATATCGTCTTAGATTTTGGATATCGTCATATGACATATGTGTCTTTTCCTGGTTTTAAAGGCTGCATTACAGTAAAGTGATGCACTTTTCTGAACATACCAGACTGTTCTAGCTCTTCTATCATTTGCCTTTTCCCCACTTAGTCATTATGTCCACATTACTGATGATTATTTATCTAAAATCTAAGTGTGAAGATATTTTGTTAAAGCACCAATTGTCAACCCTAGAATATCGCCGCGATATCGATATCGATATCCAGGTATTTGGTCAAGAATACGGTGATGTCTGATTTTCTCCCTATCGCCCAGCCCTACTTTATGGTTAAGCACCATGTCAGCAGACTTTGGCTCGCTACCGCAGGGCTGAACAGGTTTGGCCTTGTTTTAAGGTCGACCCTGCCAACATGCTTTCAAAGTTGGCGGACGCTAAATGTGTTTGGGTGCAGCTGAAGTACCAAACTGTGCTCAAAGCAAAACATCAATCTCTAGTGTCCCCGACCCCTCCCCCCACCCCACATTCTTTTACAAGATGTAACACCCAACACAAGATTGAAAACCTTATCTTAGATCCATAATGAGTTATTTCTATAAAAACAGAAATTGCACTCAGCACACACACAACTCATTTAAGATCGTGATTATATCAATCATCATTTGCATTCCTAGATAAAAGGTCCCCTTGATAAAAAGGAGTGTATAAGATTGTTAATGATAATAATAACAGGGTTAAGGAGACTCGTCTCTCTCTCTCTCTCCGTTAATAAGTGAGGTTATGTGTTAACTGCTGAATAAATTGACTGAGTTAAATAGTGTGGAAGATGATATCAGCATATTGATTGGTAACAGCAATAAAAAAGGGAAAGAATAAGTGCATGAAGAGCTCTCGTCTTACAGACAGTGAGGCGTACACACACAAATGCTGTGAAGTTAACAGATGTATTTGATCAAAAAAAACGTTTATCAAAAAACTGCTTCAGGCAAAATTAGGAATATATATATACCCACGTTTAGCGCAAATGTCTTTTTCATTTCAAGAATAAAATTGGGGACAACTGGAGATTTCAAATCTGTAACTTGAGTTACACAGAAATCTGTCATTAAAGTACCACTTGAACACTTCCCCAAATGAATAAATAAATATGTTACACACAAGAGCGGATTAATCACAGAGGTGACAGACTGTGTCGCAGCAACACAGTTTGTCTTGCAGACAGTAAAACCTGATTCCTCATTAGGATTTTGGCAGCAAGGTTTTTCCCTTTGAGACAGGAACATGAGGGTAATCGCACATTAAAAAGGATAAAAACAACAATGTAATAAAACACAAATACTTTCAATAAAAGTCAAATGTCTTCGGAGCAAAGCTGCACATCAAAATTGACACAAAGTGAAGAATTGAACCTGCTGAATTAAACACTGAGTGCAAAGTGAGGATGATTCCTGCATTTTCAAAACAGGGCCACGCTGAGGTTTACCGGAACAGCAATTAGCTCACAATCTTCATCCATAAATTGCGGGAACTTGCAAAAACTGCGGTTTGATGAAAAAGAGAAATAAAGTGATTCCCCCCCAACACCGTGTTCTCACTAGGCGAAATTACGTCACTTCATAACATTCCCATGGCAACAGGGGAAAATGGCTGCTCTCGTGTGAAGTAAACGCAACATTTTTCAACTTTCTGCTGAGATATATGTGACTTTTTTGCAACGAAGATGCGGGGATTATGAAATCATGCAAGCCCCGCATATTTTGCGTGGAAATCGGCAATTTATGTGGCAAAAGTGCGGCGTATTTGAAAAAATGCGCCCCCCGCATTAATTTGCGGACTTTGGCTGATTATGCATTGAGTTATGCGATCGCATGATCACGTTTTTCTGGAGGGACTGGTTATTATGCTGAAAGCAGATAAGTGTTGCATGATCTCAAGCCCTGTTTGGCACCATTGTGGAAACAACCAATTCATCCGTCAAGTAAATAAGGAAACGTGGCTGTTCATAGCCCCGGCTGGCCCTAGTGAACCGTGCTAAGAACATCAACGGGACACCCGAGGAAACCACGCTGGGCTCTTCGGTAGATAGCCTCGTTTGGCCTCCAAGCCGAACGCCTCAGGTTGCCGGAGAAACCTGCGTTGAAGATTCAAGTAATCACGGAAACAACCACTAAAACCTGAAGACATGCTGGCCCTGTTTGGCACCGTGGGAATCCCTGGTATTCCCACCTTGACACCAATGTAGAACAACTATCATTATAAGGGTTAGACGCAGCACCCAAGCCGTTTTGGGCACTACCTAAGACCTGATCTAATGACTGTAGTTGGTCCCCAGTGGACTTCTTTAGCTTTTTGAGTTGTATTCATTTATTATCTGCTCTAGCTTTCCCAACATTTTAGACACAGATATGGTGATAATATTGGTCCAAAATGATGTGGAATTGCAATTATTTTATTGAGAAAACTAAAAAGAAATTGAGGGAGAACACATAAACCCCCCCAACAAATAAGTGCATACAATTCTTCCACAGATCTAGGGTAAACACTGAAGAAAGCATTGCATAGGCCTATAATGAAAACTCCAGTTATCCTTGTTTAAGGATCAGCTAGCCCAGTCTATAGCTCTATCTGGAGCCAGTATGGAAAGCTCTGGCGTACCCTGTAGGTTACCATTAGGAAAGCTCATCGTTAGCCCTGTTGGCACAAAAAAGCCCAGCTTGGCCTCGTTTGGTCCCGCGTAGCTGCATGGTAAACCTCGCTGACCCCTTTGGCTCCTGTGAGTGGAAAGAGGTGCTAAGTGGAGGTACTTACCTTGACCCCGTGCTGGCTGAGGGAACAGAGAGAAGAGGGCGAAGCCCAGCACGCAGAGGCTCAGTCTGACTGAGAACTGCATCCTGGAAGCAGCAGACAGGAGGACACAACACACCTGAAGGAGAGAGGAGGGGGCAGGAAAAGACAGGTGAGTAACGTCCAATTTATGCTTCGGCGTTAAAATCGACGTATTGTACATTGAGATACGGACCCTACGGCGTAGCCTGTCGTGCACATCTCTTAAAAATGTTACTACACGTTTCGGCAACGCAGACCGCAACAACTGTGATTACGTAGGCTACGCAGAAGCATGAATCCTGCTTGAGGAGGAACAGGAGATGAGACAAGGAAAGTCAGAGAGGAGAGAGAGGAGGGAGGAGGGAAGGGGACAGGAGGTGAAGGAAGGAGAAAGGTAGGTGAAAGGATGTAGGAGGAAAGAGCAAGTCAAGTGAGGAAGGAGAGATCAGGAAGGAGATGAGGAGACAGTAAAGAGTGGACTGTGTGAGGAAGGTTGGAGGAGATGTGAGAGGAGAGAGACAAAAGGCAGGAGGGAAGGAGAAGCAGGGAGGACAAAGAGGAAGAGGAGAAGGGAGAGAGCAGTGAATTTATTTTATCACGCCAAATATCCATTTGTTTCTTCTATATTCATTCTGCAGCGGTGAGTCCTTGAACGAGGCAGCGGTCTGTGGCACCTATTCAGCTGAACAGATGAAGCGAAGATAATGGCGTCGGTAGCCGAGCCGGTTACTGACAGGCTCGGTAATGAACGACACATTAACGTCGGACTCAGTTTAACATTTAGCCTTTACGTGGCTTGTGAGGAAATAACAGGAGAACCAACTTTAAAAGTGACAGATTTTCTGTTTTAAATGAGTAATTACAGGGAAGCCACAAAAGCACTTAAGTAGGATTTATGAGGAATGCATTACAAACAAAAGTTGAGAAACTTATTAGTGAATTATTAGTGAATTATTAGTGACCCCTCCCATCCATTACCGACCAAGAGACTTTGCTCCAAGTATCTCCAGGAGCTCTACACATTAACTCAGCATTGAGGACATTGTTTGTGTGCTAATGATACCCGACCCGATTCTAATCTGACACTGAGATCTGAGGAGCAGTTAACCAGAGTCCTCACAAATCCCAAAATAAAGACCAAGCTTCCGGCCGCAGCCCTTTTATCAGTCAAAACTAGTTGATTTCCGAATGCAACGTAACAGGGAGGAGAGTAAAGATGGAAAGCTCCTAAAGCTTAGTTCCATATAAATGCACAGATGATTTTTTGTTTTGTCGTTTATAAAAAAAACAATATTGACCTTGTAGTTGAAAAAGGAGCCTCACATAAAAACGATATTTCCTCTTATGGAGTCCGTTCATCCGCATTCGGAAATCGACTCGTTTTGACTGATAATAAGGCCGCGGCTGGAAAACAACAAGCGCTACGGTGAGTTGTTCAAAACTTTCTTTTTAGTAAACTCTGGGTCCACAAACAATGTTCTCAATACTGAGTTAATGTGTAGAGCTCCTGGAGATACTTGGAGCAAAGTCTCATGTTGTGTCGAGTCTTCTTAGTGGTTAAAAATAGATATTTTGAGGCTAGCATAAAAGTGCCCCTAGCTCTCCCATTCAAAAGGACATTTGACCCAAAAACAAGAATACGGTGAATCTTAAATGTGGCGCTTCCGTCCTAAATATGCTTTTAAACTAAAGTTTGACTCACGTACATTCACAAATAGACCCTAGGATGCATTTTGGCGAGAGTTACGCTTTAAGAATGGAATGCAGGGCGAAGCAGACTTCCAGGTTGCAGGTTTTTTTTACTACGCTATAATTATCTATTTACTTTTGTAAATGAAACCTTTGTAAAGTGACTTTTTATGAAATGTATTGTCCGTTTTCTCCGTCTTGCCTATGTGCTGTTTGTAATGTCCCGTCTCTCTTGTATTCTTGGTGAAACCGAAGAAAGAATTTCAAATCTGTGGACAATAAAGTTTTTTCGTATTCGTACTGTGTGGTGGATCCAATCATAGGCGTAATTTAAAAAGGGAGGGATTAATCAAAACTGTCCAGTGCAACCCACCCACACAAAAACAAACTATTATAATTTCCTTTACATGACTAAAAAGACATTTGCGCCATAACTTGATGCAGAAAAGTCACAAATTGTTGCAGAAAAATTCACTAGCATGCAGACAAAGACGTTTTTGGTGTTCACAATTTCAATTTTCCACCATGAGATCTCTGCTACTGTTGAACCCACAGTTACACCCTAGGTTTCTTTAGATATAGTTACAGCAATGTAATACAATACATTTTTTTGTAACTGCACAAACACGACAGGAACTGATTCAAGTTGACACATTGAAGTGCCTCTTAATATTGTAACATAATCTTCTAGGATAACGTATATAAAGTGCCTAATGGACCCGGTGTTTCCTCTAGGTTGACTGCGACTAGACATTCATCTCTAGTAGGAAAGCCTCGATGATGTACAGACATGTTCACTGAGATCACAGATGTTATGACCACCCTGCCCCTCTCATCAAATCCCTTCCAAACTGGTATCCCATTGGTGTACAGTGTGTGCACACACACACACAGAGAGTGAGAGAGAGAGAGAGAGAGAGAGAGAGAGAGAGAGACACACAGAGAGAGAGAGACACACACACACACAGAGAGTGAGAGAGAGTGAGAGAGAGAGAGAGAGAGAGAGAGAGAGAGAGAGACACACACAGAGAGAGAGAGAGACAGAGAGACACACACACAGATACACACACAAATTAATGTCTTTCAAATAAATGGCTCTTTTGCTACTTATAAATAAATTCTGCTATATATATATATATATACATATATATATATATATGTTATTATAATGACATAATATATCGCTATACTTGGATGTTTATACACAAACTATCTGTGCATCAATGTAAAGCATTTCAAGTAAAGACTGCAAGCACAATAAGTCTAAAGATATCACTGTCACATACCCCTCGCTGCATCAAACATAAAGCATATTAATACCCCTCGCTGCATCAAACATAAAGCATATTAATAATCCTCGCTGCATCAAACATAAAGCATATTAATACTCCATGCAGAAGACTGAAGGTGCAACGAGTTACACAGCTGTGACCATATAAAGTGAAGATATGAGAGGACTTTAATAACTGGAGGCAATTGTATGCCCATTAAAACACCTGCATCTCATGTTTCTCAGAAAATCCACATTAGATGTGTAATCAGAAACATACCCTTTGTTTCTAACTAGTACTGCAGCCACATTTTCATTGCAGCCAATTTTCAATAATTTATTGATATGACCGACAGTTACAACTTGGCATTTTCACCATGTCAGTGTTAAGACAAGCTGTGCTCCTGGTAATAAAACAACAGAGTTAGGATTAGAGGTGTGTTGAGACCGAGAGCAGCCCCGTCTCAGTGATAGAAAAATCACTACAATATCCATGAAATATTCCCTCAGGCACTTACAGCGTGACTATACTGAGTTTATGACTCACTATGTTAAAACACCTGGCTATGTTATGTCTAATTCCTGCAATAAACTTGTAGAGTATCAGCTTCTATATAATTTAGAGCCCCGTTGTTGCATCAATAAACAGGGTTTCTACAGGTTTACAGGAGAGACTCTTTAAGACCCTTTTAAGACCCTAATTAATGGAATTTAAGACCTATATCACAACATCAAGTCTGGAAAACATTGTCTGAAACAATTCCTCAATTTCCTCATTGCCATTATTGGACTGGTGTCTAGATTGACTGCAATATAGGCTACATGTTGGTCTCATTTATAGTCTAATACAGCAAATTATATATTTGGACTAGCGACAGTAAGAAAAATGATAGAAGACCCTTCGCGGCTCGTGCCTGTGCATCTATACCGGATCGATCACTCTCACTAGAAGTAGCTTTAAATACAGTGGTAACAGCCGGTTGTTGCACACTCAAAATCACGCACAGCCACCCAATTCTGACACAAAAACATATAAGATTACATAATTTCCAATTCACTTTTAGATTACCGTAAAAAAAAAAATAACCTGCGCAAGTTTTTCCTTAATTGAAATGGAGCACAGGTGAGATGTGCACGTTGCAGCCATTGCACGGAGAAGACATGAGGTGGAGAGAAAAACATCCCCGGATCTAAAAGCTGGTCTGGTTTTGGCAGATGTGTGCAGAGTGAATAAAATAGCAGATCTTTGTACCTTCTCAGATCATATGTTTCCTGGCTCCGGACAGCTGGACGGGGAGCTCACTAGTCCACCCCCCTCAAAGCGACTCTGATCCACAGTGTTCAGCAACTCTCCGCTCCCTGGACCCTGTCGACCACGGGGACAAGTCACACCGAATGATACAACACACTACCGGTCGCAACTTTCAAAATAAAAGCCGAAAAAATGGACGTTTAACGAAAGCGTGTTGGGGAGGGAAAACGAGAAATTGTTAACAAAACATCGAAAATGCAACTAAAATGTTTTTTAAAAAATACTAAAACATACATTAGTCATTGAAACAGCAACTTTTCATCTCATTACATTTCTACAATAATTGCTAAAAACATTCACAGCTTTAGTGTAAGTCTTCATGTAACGTTAGAAATCAGATGTCATTGTACAAAATGAACAATGACATTTTTAGCAGTTCACCCAGTGACAAATCTAAATTTAAAAGACAACAAATAAATAGTAAACACACAGAATTAGAAAGAAATATACACAAAAATAGAAAGAAATATACACACTAGCTAGCTAACTGCAGACATTGTTCCCCTTTACAGCATTTCAGACTCAATCATGGAGTTACAGTCAAATAATGATAGCTTAAATACCTTAAAGCATGGTTTGGATTTCTGAAATTTTGATTCATGAAAAAAAGAATTTAGCCATTAATAACATCAGGTAAATGCATTTTTCGCGACAAAAAAAAACGTTGACAATAGCGGATAAAAGCGTCAAAAACGAAGGAAAAAAAGCATAAAATAGTCCCTGCCAACTGCCAACGTTAAAATAAAAATAGCGACAGTTAAACTTTAGCTAACGTGAAGTGTTGAGAGGGAGAATTAGGAAATGAATAAATAATGTTAAACGACTTCCCTCACTTGTTCTTACCGTTGTCAGATTATTTGTCCACCTGTCCAGTTGACACAAAGCCATTTTCAGTCACCTTCTGATTTTCCTAAAGTCACAAAGTTGACACCCTACAACTAATTTTAACATGTACACTACACTACACCACTAAAATATGTTAATAGCATACTGTCTATGGTTAATAGCTGGGGAACAGTTAGCTAGCATAGTTAGCTAGGTTAGCCGAGCTAATGTTCTGCTAGTTTGAATAACGGTAAACTGTCGTTAAACTAGAGTTTCTAGCTAACTCTAGCATCTTGGGTAAAAAAACATCAAAACAAACGTCTGGCCGTCCAACACGTCTTCGAGGTTGAAAGAAAAAAAAGGCGTCTCTGTTCATTATCTAAAAATATTTACATTATCCGAAGTTTGACAAGGCTAACGTTACTCCACATCAACCGTTTTTCGATTTAAATCAAGTTTATCAACGGCTTCGAATCGCGCATGCCCAGTCTTATCATACATCAACGCGCATGTGCGAATTAATAAAACTTTTGTCCTCATCAAATTTGACCCATTTTTAAAAAATATCTTTATCAGAAAAGTGTGTTTCTTTCAACCACATTTTCTGAAAAATAACGTGGATTGTTCCACACAACGCTCTTCACGAGTAAAATAAATGATCAGCCCACTACTTTTTTTGATGTTTTATAAAATTTTATTTTTTATAAAAAAAAAAAAATTATGAAAGAAACGTTGAAAAAAGTGTCAAAAGCTTAAAAAACGTATGGGAAAAAACCACAAAAACGTCAAAAGGCGCAGAAAAAATTGACAAAAACATTGGGGGGAAAAGCAACAAAAGTTTTGAAAAAGACAACCAAAACGTTGAAAATATTTCTCCCATCTAGCATTGAGATCATATATCAATCAACTCTCTCGCACCACGCAGTTGAAAGTACGTATTACAGCTACGGTAGCCGTCACGCTTCAAAAAGCCAAGATGTCATCAACGTCTTCTACCAGCTTTCCCTCTGGCGATCAGGTCCGGTCTTTTCGTCTTTTTTTCTGATAATACGGAGCGTCTACCCCAGTTCATGTATGAATATGGAGCGTCTACACCAGTTCATGTATGAATATGGAGCGTCTACCTCAGTTCATGTATGAATATGGAGCGTCTACCCCAGTTCATGTATGAATATGGAGCGTCTACACCAGTTCATGTATGAATATGGAGCGTCTACACCAGTTCATGTATGAATATGGAGCGTCTACCCCAGTTCATGTATGAATATGGAGCGTCTACACCAGTTCATGTATGAATATGGAGCGTCTACCCCAGTTCATGTATGAATATGGAGCGTCTAACCCAGTTCATGTATGAATATGGAGCGTCTACACCAGTTCATGTATGAATATGGAGCGTCTAACCCAGTTCATGTATGAATATGGAGCGTCTAACCCAGTTCATGTATGAATATGGAGCGTCTACCCCAGTTCATGTATGAAAATGGAGCGTCTAACCCAGTTCATGTATGAATATGGAGCGTCTACACCAGTTCATGTATGAATATGGAGCGTCTACCCCAGTTCATGTACGAATATGGAGCGTCTACCCCAGTTCATATGGAGCGTCTACCCCAGTTCATGTACGAATATGGAGCGTCTACCCCAGTTCATATGGAGCGTCTACTCCAGTTCATGTACGAATATGGAGCGTCTACACCAGTTCATGTATGAATATGGAGCGTCTACACAAGTTCATGTGTGAATATGGAGCGTCTACCCCAGTTCATGTATGAATATGGAGCGTCTACACAAGTTCATGTGTGAATATGGAGCGTCTACCCCAGTTCATGTATGAATATGGAGCGTCTACACAAGTTCATGTGTGAATATGGAGCGTCTACACCAGTTCATGTATGAATATGGAGCGTCTACCCCAGTTCATATGGAGCGACTACTCCAGTTCATGTACGAATATGGAGCGTCTACACCAGTTCATGTATGAATATGGAGCGTCTACACCAGTTCATGTATGAATATGGAGCGTCTACACCAGTTCATGAATGAATATGGAGCGTCTACCACAGTTCATGTATGAATATGGAGCGTCTACACCAGTTCATGCATGAATACGGAGCGTCTACCCCAGTTCATGTATGAATATGGAGCGTCTACACCAGTTCATGTATGAATATGGAGCGTCTACCCCAGTTCATTTATGAATATGGAGCCTCTACACCAGTTCATGCATGAATACGGAGCGTCTACACCAGTTCATGTATGAATATGGAGCCTCTACACCAGTTCATGTATGAATATGGACCCTCTACACCAGTTCATGCATGAATACGGAGCGTCTACCACAGTTCATGTATGAATATGGAGCGTCTACACCAGTTCATGCATGAATACGGAGCGTCTACCCCAGTTCATGTATGAATATGGAGCGTCTACACCAGTTCATGTATGAATATGGAGCGTCTACCCCAGTTCATGTATGAATATGGAGCCTCTACACCAGTTCATGCATGAATACGGAGCGTCTACACCAGTTCATGTATGAATATGGAGCCTCTACACCAGTTCATGCATGAATACGGAGCGTCTACACCAGTTCATGTATGAATATGGAGCCTCTACACCAGTTCATGTATGAATATGGAGCGTCTACACCAGTTCATGTATGAATATGGAGCCTCTACACCAGTTCATGTATGAATATGGAGCCTCTACACCAGTTCATGCATGAATACGGAGCGTCTACACCAGTTCATGTATGAATATGGAGCCTCTACACCAGTTCATGCATGAATACGGAGCGTCTACACCAGTTCATGTATGAATATGGAGCGTCTACACCAGTTCATGTATGAATATGGAGCGTCTACCCCAGTTCATGTATGAATATGGAGCGTCTACTCCAGTTCATGCAAACGCAAATGTAACATTTCAAGCCAATAGGAATACTTGGAATTGATGGTGGTGGTAAATATTCATGAAAAAGGACATGTTTGTGAACGGGCAACACAGATTTTGATAATTAACTACAAACGTTACACACTGGACCTTTAATTTGAAGGCAGAATGGCCTTACTTCCCGTCTCTGTGCAGCTTGACGCTGCTGATGTCTCAGTTGAGACTTGCACCGTGCTGATGGGTGTTTCCCGCTTCATTCACCATCCGGCAGCCCTGCAGCTATTCATTCTTTTTAGCTCGTTAACGGGAGGCGAGGCAGCAGAAAAATGTGCTCTGAGAGCGGGCCGAGGGGGCAAAATGTGTATTTCTGTGACCTCAGGCTGCGTAGCGCATACTGTACGACTCCCCAGGGCTCCTTTTAATATGCCTCTCTTTAGTTCTGGACAGGTGGCTCCACCGTAATCCAACATGAATGACATTTCCCCCCTCAAGTTTAATGGTGGGTTACACAAGGCCAAGGTGGAGCAAAAAACACTTTACAAGTTCCTGTTCAATGTTTCTTTCAACATGTGAAACCCCTTTTTTTTATTGACAGGGACAGTGCGTATTAACCAGCAGTGTAGTCTATGTGATACGCAGGTATACGCAGGTGTTCCCACTGAGAAAGCTCCAGGATTTCCATATACCCACTTAAAAATGCCCAAATGACATGCAACAACATGCTTTCCATTATAATTATAGTATATTTGAACTGTCATCTGTGTTTTTTTTTCCTTCACATAGGCTAAATAAAGGTATTTCCACCGTTTCCTTTTTCTCGTCTGGTGTTTCGCTCGCCACACCGCTGTCTTCGGACAAAAAGTCCCGTCCGGAGATCGATAATGTTGTCAGACACTTTTATGTTGTAAGCACTTTTAATTGGACAAAAGCAAGGCTCCACAATTGCCCCATGCGTTTTTGTTGCTTTTCTCAATACATGCAGAAGAAAAGCATAAAAATGAAACACGGAAAAAAACGTTGAAAAAAATTGTTGAAAAAATTGCTGAAAAAAGCGTTGAAAAGCATAAAACAAACGTTGAAAAAAGCACAGAAAAGCATTTAAAAAATGTAGAAAAAAGCAGAAAATCATGAAAAAAGGGGTTGAAAAAAGCTGTGAAAACCAGCGGCAAAAAAGGTTTAAATTTAAGAACAAAAGACAGAGACCAACAGCAGATTTCTTTCCAGAAGTTGATCCTCTGAGCAGCAACAGAATACTTTGTATTTCTACTGAAGCGACACATTAAACACGTTGTATTTTTATTTACGGGACAAAGTGTTAGAGTGCATAACTTAGCCTACGTTTTCCTGATAATGTGTCCGTTTAATGGGCGTTAAATAACAAAAGCAAGGCTCCACAATTACCCCATGTGTTTTTGTCGCTTTTCTCAATACATGCAGAAGACAAGATAAAAAGAAGCACGGAAAGAAATGATGAAAAAAATCATTGAAAAAAGTGCTGAAAAAATTGCTGAAAAAAAAAGTGCTGAAAAAATTGCTGAAAAAAAGTGATGAAAAAATTGCTGAAAAAAAGTGATGATAAGCATAAAAAAACGTTGAAAAAAATTGTTGAAAAAAACATTGAAATAATCGCTGAAAAAAACCTGCTGAAAAAACGCTGAAAAAACTGTTGAACAAACTGCTGCTGAAAAAGTGCTGAAAAATGCTGATGCGCATAAAAAAATCGTTGAAAGAAATCGTTGGAAATAAATCGTTGAAAAAAATCGCTGAAAAAAAACACTGAAAAGCATCAAAAAAGCGCAGAAAAACGTGAAAAAGGGGTTGAAAAAAGCTGTGAAAACAAGCGTCAAACCTACGTTTTGCTGAAAATGTGTCCGTTTGATGGCCGTTATACAACGGCCTTGCTTTCCACAGTAATGGTAACACAGCTGCAGGTGTCCTCATCTTGGCGATGGCGTGGAGCCTTGAATGAATATAACGGGCTGCTGTCTGCTGAAGGTGAGGCGCTCCGTTTCTCTTTGTCCTCACTTATTATTACACTGGTTGTTTGCTGACCATGTAGCCTTTCAGCCAACAGTGGAAGTTTGTGTATTATCATAATCATGAATATTTAACGGTAGAATAATCCGTGTGTTCCCTTCAGACTTTCTGAGTTTCACGGCTCTGAAACTGCAGATTGAATGAACGTGTTTGTCATCCGGAAGTTTTCTACAACAGAAGTTCAAGTTCAGACTGTTTGTTACAATGCCAGAAAGAAACTGTCGATTAAAAACATTTCTGAGCTGATTTTTGACATTAATGAACAAAATATGACATGAGATGATAATGAGAAAGCATTATAACCGTTTAGTACGGTGGCCGACTGTGGCAAACGCACTGCAACTTAATGAAACACACGCAAATAGACAATACACAAGCAAATTAAGAAAACATCTTCATTAATTAGACAAAATCATTTCTGTTTCCTTGATTATGCGGCACGTTTTCTTAAAAAATGTGATGGAATATGCGGGATATTTATGCAGTTTTATGCGATGAAATTGCGGAAACTTGCAAAAATTGCGGTTTGATGAAAAAGAGAAAAATAAGTGATTCCCCCAACTCCGTGTTCTCACTAGGAGAAATGACGTCACTTCATAATGTTCCCATGGCAACAGGGGGAAATGGCTGCTCTCGTGTGAAGTAAACGCAACATTTTTCTCTTTATATAAACAGCAGAGTCACTGGTTCTATTTTATGTACTGTCTTTGGATATATGTGACTTTTTTGCAACGAAAATGCGGGGATTATGAAATTATGCAAGCCCCGCATATTTTGTGCGGAAATTGGCAATTTATGCGGCTAAAGCGCGGCGTATTTGAAAAAATGTGGCCCTCGCATAAATATGCGGACTTTGGGTGATTATTTTTTTGATTATCTTTTTTTTCAATGTTCTTTTTTCAATAAAAGTAGTGAACTGATTATGTATTTAATTGTGAAAAACGTTGTATGGAACCATCCCGGATAGTGTTTTTGACAATTATTGTTGAACAAAATCCAAATTTCTGATATAGAAACTTTTTGAAAATGGGTCAAATTTGACCCGAGGGCAACACGAAGGTTAATTTCTTTCCGAGCTGATTTTTTACATTAATGAACTAACTATGATAAGAGATGACAATGAGAAAGCATTATAACCGTTTAGGGCAAGCAAGCAGAGCACCTCTCACAGACACCAGTCACAAAGTGCTTCACAATCAAACAATACCACACAACAAATTAACATCCAACATGGTCATCAAGAGGAAACACCAGGCAAAAAATGTCCAAGAGCAAATCAAACACAGGTAAAATAAACAAAGAAAAGAGACACAGGTTCACACATGCTACTAAAGGCCTGTCTGAACAGACGGCTTATAGCTGCTGAGTCCAATGACCTTAAGCTTACTGGAAGAGCATTCCACAGCTCAGGAGCTGTACACACCGAAAGGTACCCGACAGGAGTCCCAGGTACACTCCAAAAACTCTGAGAGCTCGGCAGAGGCTTTAGGGCTGAAACTAAAGATTATTTTCACTGTCGATTTAACCCTTGTGTTGTCTTCCGGTCGACCGTGCAACTTTTTGTTTTCAAAATTTTAAATTAAAGTCTTTTTCAACACTTTTGTCGCTTTCCCCCGATGTTTTATCCAAGCTTTTTGTCACTGAAAACACAAACACACACACACACACACACACACACTTTGTGGGGACTGTCGTTGACATAATGTATTCCCTAGCCCCTTACCCTAACCTTAACCATCACAACTAAATGCCTAACCTTAACCCTTACCCTAACCTTAACCATCACAACTAAATGCCTAACCTTAACCCTTACCCTAACCTTAACCATCACAACTAAATGCCTAACCTTAACCCTTACCCTAACCTTAACCATCACAACTAAATGCCTAACCTTAACCCTTACCCTAACCTTAACCATCACAACTAAATGCCTAACCTTAACCCTTACCCTAACCTTAACCATCACAACTAAATGCCTAACCTTAACCCTTACCCTAACCTTAACCATCATAACTAAATGCCTAACCTTAACCATTACCCTCACCTTAACCATCATAACTAAATGCCTAACCTTAACCCTTACCCTAACCTTAACCATCATAACTAAATGCCTAACCTTAACCCTTACCCTAACCCTAACCATCATAACTAAATGCCTAATCTTAACCCTTACCCTAACCTTAACCAGCATAACTAAATGCCTAACTAACCTTAACTATCACAACTAAACGCCTAAACTTAACCCTTACCCTAACCTTAACCATCATAACTAAATGCCTAACCTTAACCCTTACCCTCACCTTAACCATCACAACTAAATGCCTAACCTTAACCCTTACCCAAACCTTAACCATCACAACTAAAAGCCTAACCCTAACCCTTACCTTAACCATAACCTCATTCTAACCCTAATCTTAAAACCAAGTCTTAACCCTCAAACAGCCCTTTAAACATGTGGGGTCCAGCATTTTGGCCACACAAAACTCTCCGGACCCCACAAGTATTTTGGACTCCCGGTTTCTGGATCCCACGAATGTAGTTAAACAAGAACTCACACATACACACACACACACACACACACACACACACAGACAGACAGACAGACAGACAGATTTTTTGAAAATGGGTCAAATTTGACCCGAGGACAACATGAAAGTTAATGTGTCGGTTATTTTCTGGATGAATGGATGAGTTGTTCGGTCTCTAAAATGTGGATCAGAGTTTCCCAAAAAGTCCAAGACGATGTCATCAAATGTCTCGTTCTGTCCACAACTCAAAGATATTCAGTTCACTGCCACAGAGGAGAGAAGAAACTAAAACAATATTCACATTTAACAAGCCGACATCAGACAAGTATTACTTTTATGTCATAAAAAAATGACTCATCAAAATAGTGATTGATTGAATAGTTGCCAAACAGCCTTGCTCAGGGACTCTGAGCAGTGTTCCTTTGGTCTCTTGTTCTCCCACATCAGATGTTCCCGAAGGAGTTTTGGGATTCTACACACACTCGCTGCAGCAGCCACTTGTTTACATTCCATTTATCGAGCCGTCCGCCCCAATCACGGCTCAGCCGGCTGATGTTGACGTTGACGTTAAAGCGACCAAAAATCATTCTCCATGCTCGGTTTCTGCAGCTGCGGGCGCAGCGCCACGCACCATTTCATCTCCGTCGTCTCGAGGTGTCAACACCTCTGTCCTTTTTTTTTCTGGGAAAACATAAACATAAACTGCAGGCGTCTACGTTTCTGTCTCTAATTATATTCATCATTTGTTGTCAACCAGGGTGGTGTCTTGAAATCTAATTTTCTCTCTGTGCCTGGACCGTCACAACGTCAGCCACCCTGACCGCTGAAGGAAGGAGTCGCCATCACAGTCTCTAGTCTCATTTCATTTGATTTATTTAACCCTTGTGTTGTCTTCACGCCAACAGTGCGCTTGTTGTCCTCTCGGGTCAACGTAGAAAATGAACACGTTTTTTTTTTCGCGGAGTTTTTTTGTGATTGTTGCGGGGAAAAATCCTTGATTATGCGGCACGTTTTCTTAAAAAATGTGATGGAATATGCGGGATATTTATGCAGTTTTATGCGATGAAATTGCGGAAACTTGCAAAAATTGCGGTTTGATGAAAAAGAGAAAAATAAGTGATTCCCCCAACTCCGTGTTCTCACTAGGAGAAATGACGTCACTTCATAATGTTCCCATGGCAACAGGGGGAAATGGCTGCTCTCGTGTGAAGTAAACGCAACATTTTTCTCTTTATATAAACAGCAGAGTCACTGGTTCTATTTTATGTACTGTCTTTGGATATATGTGACTTTTTTGCAACGAAAATGCGGGGATTATGAAATTATGCAAGCCCCGCATATTTTGTGTGGAAATTGGTAATTTATGCGGCTAAAGCGCGGCGTATTTGAAAAAATGTGGCCCTCGCATAAATATGCGGACTTTGGGTGATTATGCATTGAATTATGCGATTGCATAATCACGTTTTTCTGGACACAGCCCAGTGGAGCATCAGACTCAGATTCTGACTAGAATCTGAGTCTGACCGTCAGGCTAGTGTGCCGAGGCTTAAGAAACCTCCTTTCCTTTAACCTTCCCCTGTCCTTTCATTTGCATTTTCTCCTCATTATGACAGTGGATTTAATAAGTGGAATCAATAATAGATCAAAGCGTTGACCATCCCAGAAAGCATTAGAAGAATCCTGATGGTTTCCATTAGAGTGAAAAACATTAGAAATGATCCTAGCCTACAGTGTTTAATGGTTTATAGTGAGTGCTTGGACTTAATTTCATTATCAGCTGTATTTATTTAAATTTGTACTGTATTTATTGACTCTTATCATCCTTACAGGTGCTTTGTTTTCCATGATTCATGCTGTCTATTGTTGTTTGGGTTCTATGAAGTCCTAAAATACACATTATTTCCTGTAGCGAATGTTAAAATCTATCTGTTAGGGCAGAGGATGGCTGCAACATAACATCACGTAAAATATCCTTAAAGGGCCATCGCTGCATAGCGTGATGCAACGTTAACGTCTTCTCTGTTTCTGTTGAATATGTCTCTACAAGCTCGGAGTCAAATGCCAATCACCAGGAATTCTCTGCAATCCCCGGGAATATTCAGGAATGCTGACCCTCTGTCAGGGAGACAGGAGGAGACGGAGGGGAACGTAGGAGCTTTCTTGCGATTTCATGTCTTTTATGTAGCTTTAAACTCTGCAGCTTCTGGCTTTACCAAGCTCTCATTCCCTAACACAGTGTTTCTCAAATGGGGGTACGTGTACCCCTAGGGGTACTTTGGAGGACTGCAGGGGGTACGTGAGATATTTAACAAAAATGTTGCAAGGCTGTTGTCCAGAACATTGTTCCTCTTTATGTACTTTATCTTTCCTACCAAATATTTGACATTTGTGTTGCCTCCTTTTGACCTATTCTAGCCTTCCTTCCTTCCTTCCTTCCTTCCTTCCTTCCTTCCTTCCTTCCTTCCTTCCTTCCTTCCTTCCTTCCTTCCTTCCTTCCTTCCTTCCTTCCTTCTACCATCTTTTTCCAAGGTTTTGTCTTTTTTACAGTTTTGTCTCCTTTTCTCATTTAGCATTTACATGTTTTTCAGTTACAAGGCTGTTGTTGTTTAGTAACTCTATTGCTGTATTGTTCCTCTTTATATAGACTTTTTTTTCTACCAAAAATGATTAACGCTGGTACATGGCTTAAAGAAACAATTCAAAAAGGGTACATTATTGAAAAACAGTTTGAGAACCACTGCCCTAACACATGTGTTGTTGAGATCTACATGATTGCTAAAAAAACATCCCAGAACACGCGTGATGTTCTTAACATGCAGAAAGTTTAAAACAATCCAGGAGAATGATCATTTTCCTTTACATAAAGACATTTGCACCGTGAATTGTTGCATACAAATGTACCAGAATGCAGGAAATGTACAGTGGTGTTTGAAACTAAAGCTACACCCTTGTGAGGAATTATTATAACACACACACACACACACATACAAACACAGTACTCTACCTGCTGTAACCTTTCATCCTGCAGCTCCTGCATGTTCTTGTACCAATGACCTCTTCAATGAATGGGAGTCTATAGAGCTAGACGGCTAAATGAATGGGAGTCTATGGAGCTAGACGGCTAAATTTGTCTCTTTCGCCTGATTGTCGTTGAGAAATCTCAGATTTGATTGTAGTTTTTGCAAGTTCAACATGGATTATAGGTCAAAAGTTGAATGAACGAGTACTTATGCCCTTTTGATTTCTTACAGGTTGAGTCGTTGTTGCCCGTACCACGCTAGCATTCTGCTAATGAATGCTGATTGGTCAGTGAAGGACCGATTGGAGGTCCCGCTTGATGGCATCCGAAGCGGAGCCAGAATGTCAGAGTGAATATTTCGGCGTGGTCGTTAAAACATTAGCAAACCTTTTTCTAGCATGTGTATTAACAGGGAGAGTCTAACCTGTTAGCTGTGTTGTCGATGCCTCGAGAGAGAACAGGAAGCGACTCAGAGCTCGCCGTAAAGCAGTATCTCTGGCCGTATATGTGTATGACGTCATTGACATTTTAAAAGGCTTTTTAGAACAAAAAACACCCAGCAGTGTGTATTTTATTTGCCTCCCCTTTCGAATGCAACGTTCAAATTACTAGACAAAAAATGATATCCTGAGAAAAGTGGATATTTAGGGGTATAGCTCCATAGAGTCCCATTCATTCTGCACTGGCCTGTGAGCGCCATCTAGTGGAACTCAGAACCAGGAAGTAACGAGGGAGTGGAACTTCTTCCTATATTAGAAATTCTTTGCTGATAACCATCAGTCACCGGGAGGATTCCCTGCGTTGACAAGACAGAATGTCAGTAAAGATAGCAATCTCTCTCTCTCTCTCTCTCTCTCTCTCTCTCTGTCTCTCTCTCTCTCTCTCTCTCTGGAAATATTTCACAGACAGATTTATTTACACATTAAAAAACAAAACAAAATAATGTAAACAAACGGAGAGACAGACAGACAGACAGACAGACAGACAGACAGACACACAGACACAAAATAATATCCATAACAATATTTTTTACATCATTTATAATGTTTCTGGAGTTGCATTTTAACTTAGAAAGATGATCCTGCAAAACCATTTTTTCATTCCTTCAGTCATAAACACAGTAAGAGAAAACAAATTCCATCACCAGAATCTTTTTTGTGCTTCCATAGTATGTTTAAAAAACAAATAAAAAGGTTTACATTGATAGTACTAATCCCACTGATACCTGATCCACAGTAAACTAAGCACAGCTCAGATGCCTGGACAACAGGCACGATGCTCTTCATACACACGCGTGTGCTGCCCCCTCCTGGTGAAACTACAAACTGCACTGCCTGTTTCTTATCCCATGAAGTTAAACACAACTTGGATGTTGCTCATATGCTCATGTTCAGGTTCATAAGTGTACGTGATTGTGAGTTGAAGTTGTTTTTTGTTTGTTATATATATATATATATATATATATATATATATATATATATATATATATATATATATATATATATATATTTTGCTCTGCTGTCAATGCTTGTTCTCCATCTGGTGAGGACAGTTCATTTTTTTTGTGGAAAAGACAAAAACGTATACAATTGAAGTTTGAGTGATAAAGAAATGTGAAAACAAAAGGAAAACGGTGGAGGGATTCTGAGTCTTGTTTAGAGAGCTCATATTACGCTCATGTTCAGGTTCATAAGTGTATTTAGAGGTTGTACCAGAATAAGTTTACATGGTTTAATTTTCAAAAAACACCATATTTTGTTATACTGCGCATTGCTGGAGCTCCTCTTTTCTCTTCGGATTCATGTTAAATCAACAGTGCCAAATTGCGGTACCTTGACACACACACACACACACACACACACACACACACACACACACACACACACACACACACACACACACACACACACACACACACACACACACACACCTGATAATCGGCCGTCGGACAGTCTGGCGAGGTTGGTGACTCAATGACCAGTCGGACTCAATGACCAATCTGATTGGTGGAGTGCTAACCCTTGACTGGCGAATCAGTGCACGAGAAAACCGGAGCTGCCAACGCCAGTATCTTCTTATTACTCGCCATCGTATGTTCTTCCCGTTCAGCAAGTAATGACGACAACGATCCTTCTTGACTACTATCAACTCTCTCTGATGAGAACAATGGCTGACGACAGTGTGCTCTGCGTTTACTACGTCTAGAGAGATGTTCCGGTTTTCATTTTTTTAGGCGACAATACAGACTGGTGCCGCCTGCTGTTATGGAGACGTATTACAACCCGGTCTCACGCCAGTTTGTGAAATACTCACATTATTTCAATTTATTGATATGTGTACAGGTCACGATTTTGACGTTTATTTCGTCTACAGTTAACGACTTTTGAACGTGTACAGGTCACGATTTTAACCTGCTCTGGGAGACGCAACAGGGAAATGAAGCGCCACACGCCGGCCAAAACAACGTGACGGACCGCCACTCGCGAGACGCAATCCCCTGGGTGCAGTGGCACACAACAACGGGGAAATGAAACGCTACACGCCAGCCACAACAACGGGACAGACCGCCAATCGTGGGACGTGATCCCGGGCGCAGTGGCACACAACAATGGGGAAATTAAACGCCACACGCCGGCCACAACAACAATGGGACGGTTGTGGTTAGGAAAAGAAGAACGGGGAAAGGAACCGTCACACGGGAAAAAGAACACACACAGGACACGCGGACAATAACGGGGTAGTTATGGTTATCAAGAGAATAACGCAGAAAGGAACTACAACACAGGGACGCGATTCCCGGTCTCCGGGGTGAAAGTCCTGTGTTTTTTGACCCATCCACCGCCCCCGACCAACCTCCCTACGCGGATCAATCCTACTCGCTACCGTAATCGTTCTGGGATCACGAAATATGCTTCCCATTGAAATGCATTGCTTTAAAATTCGTCATCACCACACAAAAAAAAACGACATTATCGTGTCCTGTCCACGAATCAATAGATTAAATAACGTTACTAATTCATAAAATTCCATGAGACTGGGCTGCTTATTACGTCTCATGCACGAGCAGAACGTACTCTCAAGTCAGCGTCGCTTCGGTGTGTTCTGAGGCACTTTTTGGAGCAACTCGGGGAGACGGGAGCTGACCGATCAGTCCGACCGCCATTTCGGTCGGCCGTCGGGTTGGTGTGTCGGAGCCTTTAGAGCGTGTACGTGAGCGCGAGCGTCTCTGCCTTCTCTGCATGTTTGACAGAGAGCGAGGCTCAGCTCAGACACACTCAGCTATTCCACAGTCTCAGATGAAAACAAAGGGTGATGGTGCATCTTCTCCGTTGTGGCCCCGAGACTCTGGAACAAACTTCCCATTCATGTCAGGTCCTCCTCTACTGCCCAGATCTTTAAGTCTCGTCTTAAAACACATTGGTATTCTTTGGCGTGTGATTTAGTTTAGGGACATTTGTTTAGAAGTGTGTTGTTTGTATGATGTTCATTGCGTCTATATTTTTATTGTCTTCCTTTGTTTTTATAACATAATATAACTTTTGTACAGCACTGTGTTCAGCCTAGATTGGTTTTAAATGTGCTCTATAAATAAAGTGACTTGACTTGACACAGAGCTGCGGTGCAGACGGAGCAAACTACGTCGCCTCTGCAGCTTCAAGTCACAGCGAGTCAAAGAAATGAGGTCGCAAGTGTGGTTACACTTTTCATAACTCCACACAGACAGCGTTTACTGCAATATAATATAATCACGAGCTGAAAAAGCGTCCGTATAGCGCGGTTAACGTTACACTTCCTCTGAGACTGACAGGCACCACAGCGTTCTCTATGCCCTGGAGACAGACTGACAGGCACCACAGCGTTCTCTATGCCCTGGAGACAGACTGACAGGCACCACAGTATTCTCTATGCCCTGGAGACAGACTGACAGGCTGGAGGTTGTAGGACAAGACATCTTTATTTCTAGAGCACATTTCAGCAACAAGACAATTCAAAACGCTTTACATCAAACATTAAAGAGTAATTAAAAATGTTAATGAAAGGAATACAGGCTAAAATAAAAAAGATACAAATACAATAGTTAGGTTAAGGTTACAGTGCAGCGTTAATATTAATAATAATGATTTAATTGGTTGTGGGGATGGATTGATTCTAACTAACTGATTCCAAACGTTATAATCAACTACATAAACCAAGGTAAAGACAACCTGCTAATCCCTGTTTTTATTATCTTGTATTATAATAATCCTGTAGGACTACAGAGGAAGTACACATGACTTGTAACCAGATTGTGCTCTATGAAGGGCAGAGGAACAATATCTCTGTAATCAGGTTATTTAGCAACACAGAATAAACAGCTGAGCAAATGTTAAAGAATTGGTCTGATTTAACAAAGATGATCCCAACACTACACACCTCTCTGTCATCAAAGACTTCACATCTTCTTTTTCTCACAGATCCTGTTGTTCTTATCAGAAAAATATCCTTGTTTCCATTTTCCGTGTTGATCGCAGCATGATGCATAGTGTCCTGCTGTCCTGATCCTGTCAGGCAGATAAAATGTTCTTTTATCAAACAGCTGAAACTCCTGATTGTTGTTCATTAGAAATAAACTGTTTAATTTCACTTTAAATATTTATATTATCTGTATATTATCAAATTATTTCAATAACTCGTCAGATCAATGTAATCTGTAACAGCTGCTGATGAAAGAATAAAACCTCTCTCTCTCTCTCTCTCTCTCTCATATATATATATATATATATATCTCCCTCCCTCTCTCTTTCTTTGTTTCTTTATCTTCTCTCAATTCAATTCAAAGAAGCTTTATTAGCATGACCATATTGACACACAGTATTGCTAAAGCACAGAGAAATGTTTTACACATTTACATCCAGGTGTACATTAGAATTCAGACATTAAAATTATGTCAACATTAGTATTCAGACATTAACACATTAATGTCTCTCTCTCCCTCTCTCTCTCTCTCTCTGTTTCTTTATCTCCCTCTCTCTCTCTCTCTCTCTCTCTCTCTCCCTCTCTCCCTCTCTCTCTCTCTGTCTCCCCTAGGTCTCCCGAAAAAATCCCTCAGACAGCTGCAGCTGATCCAGAACGCTGCTGCTCGAGTCCTCACTAAGACCAAGAAAGTGGATCCAGTTCTGAAGTCTTTACACTGGCTTCCTGTTCCTCACAGAGTTGATTTCAAATACTTTTGCTAGTTTATAAATCATTAAACGGTTTAGGTCCAAAATACATTTCTGACCTGCTAGTAAACTATGACCCACCCAGACCTATCAGGTGGTCTGGGCCAGGTCTGCTAGTAAACTATGACCCACCCAGACCTCTCAGCTGGTCTGGGACAGGTCTGCTAGTAAACTATGACCCACCCAGACCTCTCAGGTGGTCTGGGCCAGGTCTGCTAGTAAACTATGAACCACCCAGACCTCTCAGGTGGTCTGGGCCAGGTCTGCTAGTAAACTATGAACCACCCAGACCTCTCAGGTGGTCTGGGACAGGTCTGCTAGTAAACTACGAACCACCCAGACCTCTCAGGTGGTCTGGGACAGGTCTGCTAGTAAACTACGACCCACCCAGACCTCTCAAGTGGTCTGGGACAGGTCTGCTTTCTGTCCCCAGAGTCAGAACTAAACAGGGAGAATCAGCATTTAGTTTCTATGCTCCACATATCTGGAACAAACTCCCAGAAAACTGCAGGTCTGCAGCAACTCTCAGTTCTTTAAATCAAGGCGGAAGACCTTTCTTTTTCATGTTGCCTTTCCTTAAATAACTATCTATTTCTTATACTTACGTTGCTTATTTCATCTGCTTTTATATTTTTAACTGTTTTTAACTGCTCTTTAATGTTTCATTTCTTATACTGCACTGTAACTTTTATTCTTGTATTTTAATTGTCTTCATGTAAAGCACTTTGAATTGTCCTGTTGCTAAAAAGTGCAAATAAAGCTGCCTTGCCTCTCTCTCTCCCTCTTTCTGTCTTTCTGTCTCTCTCTCTCTCTCTCTGTCTGTCTCTCTCCCTCTTTCTGTCTCTATGTCTCTCTCTCTCTCTCTGTCTCTATGTCTCTCTCTCTCTCTTTCTCTCTCTGTCTCTATGTCTCTCTCTCTCTCTTTCTCTCTCTCTCTGTTTCTCTCTCTCTCTCTCTCTCTCTCTCTGTCTGTCTGTCTCTCTCTCTCTTTGTCTCTATGTCTCTCTCTCTGTCTCTCTCTCCCTCTCTCTGTCTCTATGTCTCTCTCTCTCTGTGTCTCTATGTCTCTTTCTCTCTCTGTCTCTATGTCTCTCTCTCTCTCTCTTTCTTTCTCTCTCTGTCTCTATGTCTCTCTCTCTCTCTCTGTTTCTTTCTCTCAATTTGATTTATTGGCATGACAAAAAAAGCCAAAGCGTGAGAATAAACACACATAAACAACAACAAGGAGTAAATATATCAGATATAATAATACAAGTTAACAGGATAATTAGGATATAGTTGCAGATAAACAAATTCTGTGCATGTCCCTCAAAGGGTATGTTGAAACAATAATATAATTGTCATTTATTTAGAATTATCTACTTACATAAGTTGCCTTATATTGTGTCAGGAGAAGACATATTTAGATGCTAGCTATGCCGTGTTTTTATCTTCCCCTAATAAAAGAGGAAGCTTTTTCAAATATTTGGTTCTCATGTCTTCATATTCATGTACATAAGAAATGCAATTCTGTTTGGATATCCTGGTGGCAGTGTGAACAGACTCCTTCCTCTCTTGGTCTTCACACTTTTAAATGTCGACCTCTTTCAATTTCCAGCTCATAGTCACTGACTCTGGATTTTCTTTAAATTAGGTTTTCTTTTGGATTTTTTGTTTTGAGATATTTGGCCAATTGGATCTCTCTGTTCAGGGATTGGTAACAGAGGAGTTTGTGTTGTATTTTATTTTCATTTTGCCATTGTTCTGTATATTCGTCTTTTAATTTAGATTCAAATCTTTTGATGCGTCTGAGGCTCAGTGTACCTGTCTCTCTCTCTACCTGTCTGTCTACTACTGTCTGTGTTTAGATCAGTGTACCTGTCTCTCTCTCTACCTGTCTGTCTACTACTGACTGTGTTTAGATCAGTGTACCTGTCTCTCTTTCTCTACCTGTCTGTCTACTACTGACTGTGTTTAGATCAGTGTACCTGTCTCTCTCTCTACCTGTCTGTCTACTACTGACTGTGTTTAGATTAGTGTACCTGTCTCTCTCCCTCTACCTGTCTGTCTACTACTGACTGTGTTTAGATCAGTGTACCTGTCTCTCTCTCTTCCTGTCTGTCTACTACTGACTGTGTTTAGATCAGTGTACCTGTCTCTCTCTCTACCTGTCTGTCTACTACTGACTGTGTTTAGATCAGTGTACCTGTCTCTCCCTCTACCTGTCTGTCTACTACTGACTGTGGTGTAAGTGTAAACTCCATGAACACACCGTGGCGAGGACATCTGGTTTGGCGGTTGATGTCCAACCTGCGTGGAGGAGTTGATACAAACCACCATTAACTAAAAGAGTAGCTGACCTACAGTGGAGAGTGGTACATGGGATAGTGGCAGTCAACGCATTTAATTAATGAGTTAATATGAAATAAACTGTTTAATTTCACTTTAAATGTTTATATTATCTGTAAATCTAATTATTTCAGTAACTTGTTTAAGATTAAGCTTTGTAAATCAATCTGTAACAGCTGCCAATGAATCTCTCAGTCTCTCTCTCTCTCTCCACTCAGAATCTTTCAATGTAAAGCAACTATTCTAGTGACAAACAGTGACCATGATGGAATTGTGATGAAAACCAAAAACCTTTCAAACGTCTCACATTTCTGTCAGCAGTGATCCGTCCACCCATTCCCATTTCCATCCTCCTTGTCTCCATATATACCGTAGACCAATCCAGGACACTCCATTCTTCGTCAGCTCAGAGACAAACTCCTAGAAGTTGACGATAGACAACAATCATTTCTCTGTTCACAGTTCAGCATTTCTGTTGTAGTAAAGTCATCTTGTGACTTCATCAGCCAAAACAAACACAAGAGGGATCCCTCGGTCCACCACACACTGAGGACTGGACCCAACACATACACAAGAGGGATCCCTCGGTCCACCACACACTGAGGACTGGACCCAACACAAACACAAGAGGGATCCCTCGGTCCACCACACACTGAGGACTGGACCCAACACAAACACAAGAGGGATCCCTCGGTCCACCACACACTGAGGACTTGACCCAACACAAACACAAGAGGGATCCCTCGGTCCACCACACACTGAGGACTGGACCCGACAGCATGACAGTAAGCACACATTAATAATGGAGGAAAGTGAAGAAAGTAGTGCTGTCAAATGATTAAAATATTTAATCGCGATTAATCACATTAATGTCATAGTTAATTCGCGATTAATCACAATTAATTCTACATTTTTATTTATTCTAAATGTCCCTTGATTTCTTTTTGTCCCATTATATTTTCTCATTTTAATGCTCTTATCAACATGGAAAAGTGGATTGGCTGCTTTGTGACAATGATTTTTTTTATTGAAAACATTGGCATATACGTAATGTTCAATTTCACTCTAACATTCACACTTGGAGCTAATAATCTGTAACACAATGTAACACTGATGCCTTGATTTAACACTGCAGATAGTACTGCCTCATGCTTGAGGCAAGCGTGGCTCGTTGTCAGAGCGACCATGGTTTCCCCTGACTTATTTCCTGGTTCTCCTTCTCCACAAACAACATGAAATCAAGGAGACAGTCTCCTTGATTTCCTTGACTTCTCCTGCTCCAGGTTTCCCACCGTGGTCAGAAAGAACAGGGAGACACTTTGTTTCTCTCACTATGACTCTAGAGTCGCTACTCGCTCTGGAGATAATTGGCGTCACGAGCCAACAAGCTACGCGGATCGCAAGCCCAAACCAGCCGCGGCTTGTGCGTTTTGTTTCCGGTCTGCGACCCGCCCTTCAATCACTACTATTGGCCAGGCGTCCAAGGTAATGTAACCCCATTTGTTCAGGTCCTATCCCCTGACCAATCCACTATCCTAACTACTCAACCCCAATCAATCAAGCTGCTTTGTAGGGTGGGACATGGCATGGCCATAGACAGTTAAAGGAGTGGACTAACAGATTCTGTTGCTCTCTCTATGCGTTAATCATGCGTTAAAAACATTGTTGCCATTAAAATGTGTTTGCGTTAACGCCGTTAATAGCGCGTGAAACTGACAGCCCTAGAAGAAAGACATATATACTCAGCAGAGAAACAGAGAACGCATGAGGAACTGCACGTTTACAGCTCATCAGACAGTTAACACTTAATTTCATTAGAATACATTTTAAAAAGGAAAATAAACATTTCAAGGTAATTTCCCAATCATTTCAAATTGACATGATGTATATTTAAATATTTCCATTAAATGTCTTTTTCTCTAAAATCACTCAGAAACACACTCACCTGTTCACCTTTGTTGTTTATGACGACCAGATCTGCTCCTCTCTGCTGACAGTCATCTCTGCTGTCATACCAAGTCTTCTTCTCTTCTGATTTAAAGTAACAACTGCATCCAAATCTCGTCCATCCATCAGGACACTTCTCTTAATGTCAAACAGGTTTTAAAGACAGATTTCACATCATTCAGCATCAAAGTGATAAGAGTTGGAGTTGAAACAGTTATTATCAACAGTAACTACACAATCAACATCTATGATGTAAATATGTATATTACAGGAGTTTACTGGTTTTAAACTTTTCTCACCTTCAGTTCTGTTCTTCAGCTGTTTTACTTCATCCTGTAACTGACTGTTGTTGACGGAGATGTCTTGAGGTAAACAGCAATAGATACAAGTAAGACAATATGAGATTATGTATGATTAATATGCAGTGTGAAGTTGGATCCTGTGTGTTATGGTGATTTGAAATGTTTCTTACCTTTCAGTTGGTCGTATCTGGTCTGCAGCAAAGTGTCTGAAAGATGAATATGAAAACCATAACAAAGTTAAAACAGATCAACAACACCAAATCATTCTGCTTCAAACTAAAGACAAATATTTGGGAAAAAAAACTACAGTCTTTGTTGTGTGCTAAATGAGTCAAAGCTTGTATGAGGTCTCATTAGTCTGACTTTCCCAAACTGAATATGTCTTCAGTACAATTAGCTCTCTTCATGTTTCCACTGACAGTGTTTCCTTGCTGAGTGGTGGTATAAAGGAAACATCCTGGTAGTCAAGTGGTGTGTTGATAAAGTTTCAGCTGAATGTTAACACAGAATGAAGATTTCTTACATTGGAATCATGTTAGGAAGGGATCGCTTAACAGGTGATATGGACAGTAGGAATAATTACAGCAACTAATAACTATTTCAGCATATATATGGCATGTCAGTAAATAGCTGAACCTTTCATTTAGAGCCTGAAACTGATTTAAGTACACCATGGTGTACTGGTTCAGTATTTGTGGCTCAGTGTTTGTGAAGTGTATTTTATCTTACAGTATATGGATAAGAGGATGATGTTCCATCTTTGTTGGGAGTCACACATGCTGCAGTATCTAGGTAAGGACTACTAGCCAGTCAGAAGCAGAGTATGAGGGCGTGTCCTGACAGTAGCTAGGTAAGGACTACTAGCCAGTCAGAAACAGAGTATGAGGGCGTGTCCTGACAGTAGCTAGGTAAGGACTACTAGCCAGTCAGAAGCAGAGTATGAGGGCGTGTCCTGACAGTACCTAGGTAAGGACTACTAGCCAGTCAGAAGCAGAGTATGAGGGCGTGTCCTGACAGTAGCTAGGTAAGGACTACTAGCCAGTCAGAAGCAGAGTATGAGGGCGTGTCCTGACAGTACCTAGGTAAGGACTACTAGCCAGTCAGAAGCAGAGTATGAGGGCGTGCCCTGACAGTACCTAGGTAAGGACTACTAGCCAGTCAGAAGCAGAGCATGAGGGCGTGTCATGCTAGCAGCTAGGCGAGCATTATAATGTGTGTTCATGCACGTAAACCGATAACATGCACAAAAAAGATATAACATAATAAAGGATAAGGGAAAAGCCAAAAAGCATAATATGAGCACTTTAAAAGTATCAAGTGTGAACAAGAACCACATCCTCTGTTTTAGCGCCTGTCTCTTTAAGACCCCTCCTGTAAAAGTCCACTCTGCTCTGATTGGCTCATTTAAAAAACATGGTGCAGCTATGCACAAGGTAGTTGTTAAGACGTGGGCGGAGATACGCAGACAGGGGAAGTATATTCTAATGAGCCTGACTGTGACAAAGGAAGTGGAGTCAAATGTGAAGAGCTTGTTGAAACGCATGTTTCCTCATCTAGGCAGCAATGAAAAAAATGACTGAGTTGTCTTGTTTCACAGTTGGTGGATTGGTAGGCACTCCAGATACCCAAATATATATAAGAACTGGAAAAGTATGTTTTTATGACATGTGTCCATTAGGATATGACAGTTTGTATTAAAACAAAATACTCACAGCGAATGTAGAGTCCAGCCAATACCAGAATATAAAACCCTCCCAGAGCCACTGCAGTAGCTCTGAAACACCTTCTGTTGTTGGCTGCAGGGTTGTTTTGAGTGTGTGGTCCTACAGAGACAAAATACATCCAGAACATGGTTTATTCTGTTGGAAATTTGAACAATAAGAATGACTCACAAGGCATCAGATTACAGCACCAGGACACGTGATAATGACCCAGAGTCAATGGTGACCAATGGTGGATTGATTGATTAATTGTGAATTATTATTCAGTATCTAATTGTGATGAAGCCACACGTAAACTGACATGAACTTCCCTTTTACAACAATCATCATTTCAGACTTACTGGCTCTTTGCGGCCCGAGATCATCGTGATGCTCTTCATCCTCTAAGATCTCCACCTGACTCTCCTCTTCCTCTCCGCTGTTCTCATGGACGTTTCTGTTATATCGCACATTCAGGCTCAAACGTGGAGCAGCGACAGAATCTGCAGCCATCTTGACAAACTGACAAACTGAACTGAACGTATTCTCCGTCTCACTGTCTGTCTTTAAGTTGGTCACTCCTTTAACACAGGAAGTGGCTGCAGCACAAACCAATCAGACAGATGCACATCTACTGCATTTGTTACTGTTAGACAAAAACTCACACTTAACTTAAAATATGACTCAAATTGCAGCATTCAGTCATTTGGGAATTGGAATTATAAAATCCTTCAGATAAACTTTATAAAGTATCTTAAAGTAAAGTAAAGTTTGTTCCAGACTGTAAAATTGAGGAAATAAACCTGTCTCTGAATAGCAGACACAGGAACTGTTGTTGGACCAGACACTTATTTTAGAGGAAGTGAAGTTTAGATGTGAATTTCAATGTTTGAGTCAAACAAACAAAAAACATGATAGACCGTCTTCTTTACTGAAACACAACCAGGGTCTGTGATAATTACCTGAAGTTCAGCTGGATGGAATAAAGAATAAACTCTGCTACATGCACAGCTAGTAACACACAGAGAGCAGATCATAGATGCAAAACAGAGCAGAGGAGAAAAGATGAAGAAATGAGTGACCAATGTTGCAAGTCTTCCATGTGTAATAGTTTATCCATATGTGTGTGTTAATGGCTAGTTAACTGAAGTGTTAGAATGTTAGAATGAAAGAATGAGACCTTGTTCAGTGCTCCCATATCTGTTTGCCCTCATTTAAAGGGTTTTTATTTACAGAAATCATCCCCATAAAACAAGGTATGGTGCGTTTTAATATCTACCAAGATGCCTTATGAGATATCCTCCAAAAACACACAAACACGTCCAGTTAATAAATCGGTAAACATGATGAAGACTGACACATAAACGTAACGGTCAAAACACTGAAACTGAACACAAAGTTGCAGGTCGACGGGAAGACAGCACGAGGGTTAAAAACACCAGATTACATTACATAACAACATCTTCTTCTTTTATATTTTGGACAATGATTACAGATTTGGACAATTACACTTATTTCACTCGTAGTCCATTTTTCCAAGTCTTCCATGTGTATGAGGTTATGCATACTTGTGTTAACGGCTAGTTAGCTGAAGTGTTGTTGTTGTAACTGAACTTAAAATGATCAAGTTATTTCTCTTGTGGCTCTTTTTGTCAGTTACAGCTTCAGGTGCATTACCACCACCATCTGGACTGGAGCAGTACTGACTCTGATTTGCATGTAGCTCTTGAAAACTGACTGCCTGCAGTCAGATTAGTGACGTGGCTAACAGAGACTCATCAACAGTATGTGGCGAGGTGTTTACTAAAGTGTTGCATGTGGATTTAATCCAGATATGAGACGCTAGAAATGACGAGTGTAAATGAGACCTCGGTTAAGATTTGGGAAATATTCTCATCACGGTAAAGCCAATGTTATCTGTGGGTTTAGGGTAGGGTACTAAACTCAGTACTTTGTAAGGTACCAACCGTAGTAGTGATGATTATACATAACTATCAAGATAACATGGCGTGTATTTATTTGTATGTGATATCCATCGGTAAAGTAGCTTGTGAATTTGTTAAGATGCACGAGAAGAGAAGGTTTCTGGGATCGCTTGACAACTCAAACTTGCTGAAAACCTTTAGACAACCGTTTGATTACATAGACTCGTGCATTAGGCACGGTTACAGTCTCGGTCAGTAGCCTGGTGCGTGCCGCGGTCTCTCCTCGAGACAGCCTGCCTACTATGTAATAAACATTTAACTTAACATAACTACCGAGATAACATGACGTGTATTTGTATGTGATATCCATCGGTAATGTAGCCTATGAATTTCTATGTACACAATCATCTAAGATGCACGAGAAATCAAGGTTTCTGGGATCGGTTAATAACTCAAACTTGCAGAGAACCGTTAGACAACCGTTTGATTAAATAGACTTGAGCGGTTATTAACGGTTACATTGGGCCTCGGCAGTAGCCTGGTGCCCGCCCGGTCTGCTCGTGACAGCCTGCAACACTCACTTCTCTAACATTTAACTTAACATGACTAAGATAACATGATGTGTATTTGTATGTGATGTACTTCCCAATCAATAATGTGTGAATTGCCATGAACACAATCACCTAAAATGCACCAGAAACAAGGCTTGGTTAATAACTCAAACTTGCAGCGAACCTAGACACCCGTTTGATTATAGACTTGAGCGGTTGTTAACGGTTACGTTCGGTCTCGGTCAGTAGCCTGGTGCACGGTCTCTACAACTCTCTTAACAACTCTTTCGGTCCAATGAATCGTGCTGCTCGAGGTCGTCCATTTCCTGATTGATTCTACCACCACTCCAGTGGAGGCGCTAATGAGGTAAAAAAAACAGGAGTGAGTTGGTTCATTGACGTATGGCACTCGATTCTCCCGGCTCAGTGACACGAATCGGGTTAATAACCGGCTCTTCGGTCAGTTCATCATCACTACTGCATAGATAAGTTAGTGACAAGCATTTTTGGGACATGAATGCACACAGATGGAAAGAAAAAGAAGATCAGTTTGTCAAAGGAAGTCCCCCGGCAATCTAGACCTATAGCAGCATAACTAAGAGCTGGTCCAAAGTAAACCTGAGCCAGCCCTACAAGGGAAGGTAGATGACTCAGACGACTATGAAGAGAAGCAGTGAAGAGGAGGGGTGCCGTGTCTGCAGCTATACACCCTCCCCCGCCAGTCTAGACAAACGCTGCCACTCCTCACTCTTTGTAAAGCGACTTTGAGTCTATGAAAAGCGCTATATAAATTCAATTCATTATTATTATTATTATAATCTTAATCAAAGAGGAGAGTTTTAAGTCTAGTCTTAAATGTGGAGACGGTGTCTGCCTCCTGAACCCAGACTGGGAGCTGGTTCCACAGGAGAGAATATTTTTATCATATATCGAGTACAGAATTTCATAATTATCTCTGTCTTTTATTATTATTATTATTATTATTATTATTATTATTATTATTATTATTATTATTATTATTATTATTATATATTTGAGGCAGTCCTGCTGCCCAGAACCTGTCAGATAAGTTAAATGTTTTTTCAAACAGCTGAAACTCCTGATTGTTATTAATTTGAAGGAAACTGTTGAAATTCTTTTTAAATATGTATATTATCTGTAATTCTCATTTTAATAACTTTAAGTTTAAGAGTCATCTTTGTAAATCAATGTAATCTGTAACAGCTAATGAAAGAATGAGACCTTGTTCAGTGCTCCCATATCTGTTTGCCCTCATTTAAAGGGTTTTTATTTACAGAAATCATCCCCATAAAACAAGGTATGGTGCATTTTAATATCTACCAAGATGCCTTATGAGATATCCTCCAAAAACACACAAACACGTCCAGTTAATAATCGTTAAACGTGATAAAGACTGACACATAAACGTTACGGTCAAAACACTGAAACTGAACACAAAGTTGCAGGTAGAGGTGAAGACAGCACGAGGGTTAAAAACACCAGATTATATTACATAACATCTTTTAAGATTCAATGCCAATTCTTTTATATTTTGGACAATGATTACAGATTTGGACAATTACTCTTATTTCACTCGTAGTCCATTTTTCCAAGTCTTCCATGTGTATGAGGTTATGCATACTTGTGTTAACGGCTAGTTAGCTGAAGTGTTGTTGTTGTTGTAACTGAACTTAAAATGATCAAGTTATTTCTCTTGTGGCTCTTTTTGTCAGTTGCAGCTTCAGGTGCATTACCACCACCATCTGGACTGGAGCAGTACTGACTCTGGTTTGCATGTAGCTCTTGAAAACTGACTGACTGCAGTCAGATTAGTGACGTGGCTAACAGAGACTCATCAACAGTATGTGGCGAGGTGTTTACTAAAGTGCTGCATGTGGATTTAATCCAGATATGAGACGCTAGAAATGACGAGTGTAAATGAGACCTCGGTTAAGATTTGGGAAATATCCTCATCACGGTAAACCAACAGTTGTGGTTGGGTTTAGAGTAGGTTGGGTACCAAACTCAGTACTTTTTAGGGTACCAACCAAATAACGTCGGTAAAACTGAAGACTGAGAGCAGTGGTTCTAAAAAAAAATTCAATAATGTTCATTTGAATTTGTTTTAAGCCAAGTACCTCCTGACCAGCGATAGATTTACCAAACAGCCATGTGACTGAAAAACATTTAAATGATGATGAAAAAAGGCAACAAAAACTTAAAAAACTTGGAAAAGGTTGTTAGAAAGAAGGAAGAAAGGCAAGAATAGGTGGAAAATAGTATTAAAAACTTAGAAAACAGTGACAAAAACTTCAAAAAAAAGCGACAGACTTGTAAACAATATACAGTAGAAAGAAGGAAGAGAAACTTTGAAAAAAGTGATGAAAACCTTCAAGAAGGTGGAAATGTTTCTTGAAAAAAGCAACAAAAATTTCGACAAACTTGAAGAAAAGAAGACAGTAGAAAAAAGGAAGGAAGGAAGGAACAGGTTGAAAATAGAGACAAAAAGCGACAAAACTTTAAAAAAGTGACAAACTTCAAAGATGGAAATGTTTTTTGAAAAAAGCAACAAAAACTTCGACAACCTTGGAGTAAATAAGAAGACAGTAGAAGAAGGAAGGAAAGAAAGAAATAGTGACAAAAAGAGCTTACGTACCCCTGCAGTCCTCCGAAGTACCTCTTGGGGTACACGTACCTCCATTTGAGAAACACTACCTCAGAGCGTGTACGTGAGCGCGAGCGTCTCTGCCTTCTCTGCATGTTTGACAGAGAGCGAGGCTCAGCTCAGACACACTCAGCTATTCCACAGTCTCAGATGAAAACAAAGGGTGATGGTGCATCTTCTCCGTTGTGGCCCCGAGACTCTGGAACAAACTTCCCATTCATGTCAGGTCCTCCTCTACTGCCCAGATCTTTAAGGCTCGTCTTAAAACACATTGGTATTCTTTGGCGTGTGGTTTAGTTTAGGGACATTTGTTTAGAAGCGTGTTGTTTGTATGATGTTCATTGCGTCTATATTTTTATTGTCTTCCTTTGTTTTTATAACATAATATAACTTTTGTACAGCACTGTGTTCAGCCTAGGTTGGTTTTAAATGTGCTCTATAAATAAAGTGACTTGACTTGACACAGAGCTGCGGTGCAGACGGAGCAAACTACGTCGCCTCTGCAGCTTCAAGTCACAGCGAGTCACGGAAATGAGGTCGCAAGTGTGGTTACACTTTTCATAACTCCACACAGACAGCGTTTACTGCAATATAATATAATCACGAGCTGAAAAATGGCCGTATAGCGCAGTTAACGTTACACTTCCTCTGAGACTGACAGGCACCACAGCGTTCTCTATGCCCTGGAGACAGACTGACAGGCACCACAGCGTTCTCTATGCCCTGGAGACAGACCGACAGGCACCACAGCGTTCTCTATGCCCTGGAGACAGACTGACAGGCTGGAGGTTGTAGGACAAGGCATCTTTATTTCTAGAGCACATTTCAGCAACAAGACAATTCAAAACACTTTACATCAAACATTAAAGAGTAATTAACAACTTTCATGAAAGGAATACAGGCTAAAATATAAAAAGATACAAATACAATAGTTAGGTTAAGGTTACAGTGCAGCGTTAATAATAATAATAATGATTTAATTGGTTGTGGGGATGGATTGACTTCTAACTAACTGATTCCAAATGTTATAATCAACTACATAAACCAAGGTAAAGACAACCTGCTAATCCCTGTTGCTATTATCTTTTATTATAATAATCCTGTAGGACTACAGAGGAAGTACACATGACTTCTAACCAGATTGTGCTCTATGAAGGGCAGAGGAACAATATCTCTGTAATCAGGTTATTTAGCAACACAGAATAAACAGCTGAGCAAATGTTAAAGAATTGGTCTGATTTAACAAAGATGATCCCAACACTACACACCTCTCTGTCATCAAAGACTTCACATCTTCTTTTTCTCACAGATCCAGTTCTTCTTATCAGAATAATGTCCTTGTGTCCATTGTCCTTGTTGATGGCAGCATGTTACAGGGTACCAGTCACTGTTATAGCGAGGCAGTCCTGCTCCCCAGAACCTGTCAGACAGATAAAATGTTCTTTTATCAAACAGCTGAAACTCCTGATTGTTGTTCATTAGAAATAAACTGTTTAATTTCACTTTAAATATTTATATTATCTGTAAATTATCAAATCATTTCAATAACTCATTTAAGATTCAGTTTTGTAAATCAATGTAATCTGTAACAGCTGCTGATGAAAGAATAAAACCTCCCTCTTTCTCTTGGGTCGTAGTAAACTACGACACACCCAGACCTCTCAGGTGGTCTGGGACAGGTCTCCTAGTAAACTACGACCCACCCAGACCTCTCAGGTGGTCTGGGACAGGTCTGCTAGTAAACTATGTCCCACCCAGACCTCTCAGGTGGTCTCGGACAGGTCTGCTAGTAAACTACGACCCACCCAGACCTCTCAGGTGGTCTGGGACAGGTCTGCTAGTAAACTACGACCCACCCAGACCTCTCAGGTGGTCTGGGACAGGTCTGCTAGTAAACTACGACCCACCCAGACCTCTCAGGTGGTCTGGGACAGGTCTGCTTTCTGTCCCCAGAGTCAGAACTAAACAGGGAGAAGCAGCATTTAGTTTCTATGCTCCACATATCTGGAACTAACTTCCAGAAAACTGCAGGTCTGCAGCAACTCTCAGGGCCAGATGTACGTACATTTGCGAACGTAGCGTTATCAGCGCCATGGCTCACCCGCAGATAGCGAACGCAATGATACCGTAGTTTACGCCATATTTACAAAAACCTGCAGGTCATCCGTAATTAGCGCCTTTCTCCGCCCACTATACCGTAAACTGTAAGTACTGGTGCTATGATACGGCTGAGTGCAGACTGCGATATTCCCACTGCTGATGCTATGACTGTTTGAAATTATCCTGATGCCAATATTTGTAATGTAGCGGGGAGTTTAACAACTGCTGGAATGTGAACTCTGAGTCGGAGATTCGATGTCATCTTTGATTTCTTCCAGTAACTGTAATCTTGCATGGCTGCTTAATCTGTGATCCTTGTGGCAAAACTCCTTTCAGCTCGTCTCCCTGGCCGATGTCTTCGTCTTGCTCGGATTACTGCTGTCATTTCACCAGGAGGCATATGTGAGGAAACCTGCTTCCAGGTTTACACCTGCTTTTAAGAGGCGGAGAATTTTCACCGCAAAATAGAGGCGCGCTATTACTGCCGGTGTTTGTACATACCGCGGAATACGTAATTAAGCGCTCTTTACGCTTCCCCTCCCATCTCTTTACGGTAAACTCCCACTTTCCCCGCGACCCTCCCATGAATAAATATGCATGACACGAAAAACGCAATTTGCCCTTTTCAGCTCCCACGACATGCAGTTTGCGCTTTTACATCATTGCGGCCTGTTTGTACATACCTCGCCATGATTTTACGCGCACGTTGCGACACAAATACGCCTGAAGTGGGCGCAAAAGCGTTAGTACATCTGGCCCACAGTTCTTTAAATCAAGGCTGAAGACCTTTCTTTTTCATGTTGCCTTTCCTTAAATAATTGTCCATTTCTTATACTTACGTTGCTTATTTCATCTGCTTTTATATTTTTAACTGTTTTTAACTGCTCTTTAATGTTTCATTTCTTATACTGCACTGTAACTTTTATTCTTGTATTTTAATTGTCTTCATGTAAAGAACTTTGAATTGTCCTGTTGCTGAAAAGACACAGATAGACAGACTGCCTTGCCTCTCTCTCTCTCTCTCCCTCTGTCTCTCTCTCTCTCTCTCTCTGTCTCTCTCTCTGTCTCTCTCTTTCTCTCTCTCTACCTGTCTGTCTACTACTGACTGTGTTTAGATCAGTGTACCTGTCTCTCTCTCTACCTGTCTGTCTACTACTGACTGTGTTTAGATCAGTGTATCTTTTAATGTAAAAAAAAACAGTGACCATGATGGACTTGTGATGAAAACCAAAAACCTTTAAAATATCTCACGTTTCAGTCAGCAGTGATCCGTCCACCCATTCCCATTTACTTTCTCCTTGTCTCCATATATTCCGTAGACCAATCCAGGACTCTCCATCCTTACTCAGCTCAGAGACAAACTCCTAGAAGTTGACGAGAGACAACAATCATTTCTCTGTTCACAGTTCAGCATTTCTGTTGTAGTAAAGTCATCTTGTGACTTCATCAGCCACAACAAACACAAGAGGTAAATTATGTATATTTAAATATTTCCATTAAATGTCTTTATCTCTAAAATCACTCAGAAACACACTCACCTGTTCCTCTGCGTTGTTTATGACAACCAGATGTGCTCCTCTCTTCTGACAGTCAGCTCTGCTTCCATACCAAGTCTTCTTCTCTTCTGATTTAAAGTAACAACTGCATCCAAATCTCGTCCATCCATCAGGACATTTCTCTTAATGTCAAACAGGTTTCAAAGAGAGATTTCATATCATTCAGTGTCAAAGTGATAATCAACGGTAACTACACAATCAACATCTATGATATAAATATGTATAATACAGGAGTTTACTGGTTTTAACCTTTTCTCACCTTCAGTTCTGTTCTTCAGCTGATTCACGTCATCCTGTAACTGACTGTAGTTGTTGCTCAGTTGGTCGTATCTGGTCTGCAGCAAAGTGACTGAAATATAAGATAAGGTGAGCCTTTATTGAGGACAGAAATAACAACAGTTACATAAATAAAAAATAAAAAAAAATTTGAAACTATGAAAGAGCAAATCGACTAAAACAATATCTGGTGAAAACCACAACAGAATAAGAAACCATCACCACCAGATCATTCTGCTTTAATCTAAAGACTCATGTTAAGTTATGTATGCTGTGTATAATGAAATATCTGTGATGGTTGAGGTTCGGCTGGCTGTGAGTTTCTGTTTTGTTGGTTATTTCTGTTATTCCCTCTTGGCTGCAAGTTTCTGTGTTATTTTCTACTTGCTATTTTCTGTTATGCTCTCCTGTTAGTCTCTGTGTCGGCCCTCCCTCTCTGTGTCTCTCTGTGTCCCCCCCCCCCTTCCCTCCTGTCTGCACCAGCCAACTGATTGTGCACACCTGCTCACCATCTCACCATCACTCCTCCCGCCGTACACTCCTAACAGTCATCAACTTCAATCAAGCACAGTATTTAAACCCCGGATCTACTCGCCACCTTCGCTGGATCGTTGTTTCCACTTGCATGGTGACACGAGCTCTCAGCTCCTCCAGATCGCTATTTGCAGCTATTTTGCAGTCCTGTATTCTTTGTCTCTGTCCTAACCCTCATCTCTGTGTTCCCTCCTTACAGTCACTACTCCCATTCCTCCGTCTCCAGTCAGCTGGTCTCAGCCTCCAGTCTCCTCCTCTCAGCTCCCTGCTCCTCACCTCGCCGCTTCTCGGCCCCCGGCTTCCAGCGCCCCTCCTCGCCTGTTGCCTCCCCGTTCCCCCTGAGCTTCCTAGCGGCTCCCAGTCCCAGCCTGTGCCCGTACTCTGCTCCTTGGAGTCCAGCTCCCCACAACCCCTCTCCCTCACCTTTTCCCCTTCATTCCAAAATAAATCTTTTGTTTGAACCGAGTTGTGCGTTTGGGTCCGTTCTGTCACCCCCCCGTAACAATATTACTCATTATTTTAAACTGGAATGTAGTTATTTGGTGTCTCTGTCCTTTAACCTGTTCTATATGTTGAGATGTTGTAAATAGTAAATTAGAGGATCACTGACTTCTTAACTGAAGTATCAAGTGTGAACAAGAACCACATCCTGTTTTAGCGCCTGTCTCTTTAAGACCCCTCCTGTAAAACTCCAGTCTGCTCTGATTGGCTTATTTAAAAAACATGGCACAGCTATGCAAAAGGTAGTTGTTAAGTCGTGGGTGGAGATACTCAGACGGGGAAGTATATTCTAATGAGCCTGACTGTGACAGAGGAAGGGAAGTCTAATGTGAAGAGCTTGTTGAATCCAAGGGGTTAAGCCTGTCTTCACAGAGCGTAGCTCCTATGGCGCCATTTTGATGCTAAAAAGCCATCACCCCCCCGTTAGCATTCCATTGACTGCCATTCATTTTGACATCAATTTGACAGCAAATAACTTTGAAGCGTTATGTCATAACCACGAGACGTACTGTCTCATAGTAGAGGAATTACCGTACAGTACAGGAGAAGCTCGCAGGCAGTTTGGACTTACATCAGCTGTTTAGTTTAATTACTAATGTTAACTAGCATTTTAGTTAGTAATAATTAGCCTGTGCCTATGTTATCTCCTTACATATACCTACGCTCTCTGTCTCTGATAGATTGGGAATGATTGAGATTTCTCTTGGCACAGCTACCAGAAGACTTACAACGTTCAGACACGTTGCTCACGTCACATCTACGTCATCAAGCTCAGTTTGAGGCTGCGCAGTAACGTTCAGCCATCACCGGGAAAGTTCTTCTAATAGACTTCACTGGTCTCCGTCCAGAGCAGCGGGATCTGTTGGTCCATTTCTTTAACTGTCTATCGCATGTTTCCTCATCTAGGCAGCCGTGAAAAAACTGACTGAGTTGTCTTATTTCACAGTTGGTGGATTGGTAGGAACTCCAAATGCTGTAAATGTGTACATTACAGGAGTTTACTGGTTTTAAACTTTTCGTACCTTCAGTTCTGTTCTTCAGCTGCTTCACTTCATCCTGTAACTGACTGTAGTTGTTTCTCAGTTGGTCGTTTCTGGTCTGCAGCCCAATGTCTGAAAGATGAATATTAAACCAATAACGAAGTTTTGAAAAAAACAACACCAAATCATTCTGCTTCAAACTAAAGACAAATATTTGGGACATAAAACTACAGTCTTTGTTGTGTGCTAAATGAGCCAAAGCTTGTATGAGGTCTCATTAGTCTGACTTTCCCAAACTGAATATGTCTTCAGTACAATTAGCTCTCTTCATGTTTCCACTGACAGAGTTTCCTTGCTGAGTGGTGGTATAAAGGAAACATCCTGGTAGTCAAGTGGTGTGTTGATAAAGTTTCAGTTGAATGTTAACACAGAATGAAGATTTCTTACATTATAATTGTGTTAGGAAGGGATCGCTTAACAGGTGATATGGACAGTAGGAATAATTACAGCGATTAATAACTATTTCAGCATATATATGGCATGTCAGTAACAACCTGAACCTTTCCTTTAGAGCCTAAAGCTGATTTAAGTAGACCATGGTGTACTGGTTCAGTATTTGTGACTCAGTAGTTGTGAAGTGTATTTTATCTTACAGTATACGTATAAGATGATGATTCCAGTCATCATCAGAAAGCAGAGCACTGCCAGACAGAGTGCTGCAGTCCTGAAAGTCAGCTATATATCCTGTGCATAATGAAATATCATTCATTATCTCAAATTGGAATTTAGTTATTTAGTGTGTCTGTCCTTTAACCTGTCATATATGTTGAGGTGTTGTAAGTAGTAACTATATCTGACTTGTTAATGTGCAGTGTGTGTAGTTTGATGCCAATTTTCAGGTTCATAATTGTATTTAGAGGTCATCTCGGAATCGGTTTACATGGTTTAATTTAACAAAAACACCATATTTTTGTTGTACTGCACATTGCTGCAGCTCCTCTTTTCACCCTGTGTGTTGAGCTCTCTGTTTTAGCTACAGAGTGAGACATCTCACTTCTGTTCCATCTTTCTTGGGAGTCACACATGCTCAGTACCTAGGAAAGGACTACTAGCCAGTCAGAAGCAGAGTATGAGGGCGTGTCCTGACAGTAGCTAGGTAAGGACTACTAGCCAGTCAGAAGCAGAGTATGAGGGCGTGTCCTGACAGTACCTAGGTAAGGACTACTAGCCAGTCAGAAGCAGAGTATGAGGGCGTGTCCTGACAGTACCTAGGTAAGGACTACTAGCCAGTCAGAAGCAGAGCATGAGGGCGTGTCCTGACAGTACCTAGGTAAGGACTACTAGCCAGTCAGAAGCAGAGTATGAGGGCGTGTCCTGACAGTACCTAGGTAAGGACTACTAGCCAGTCAGAAGCAGAGTATGAGGGCGTGTCCTGACAGTACCTAGGTAAGGACTACTAGCCAGTCAGAAGCAGAGTATGAGGGCGTGTCCTGACAGTACCTAGGTAAGGACTACTAGCCAGTCAGAAACAGAGTATGAGGGCGCGTCCTGACAGTAGCTAGGTAAGGACTACTAGCCAGTCAGAAGCAGAGTATGAGGGCGTGTCCTGACAGTACCTAGGTAAGGACTACTAGCCAGTCAGAAGCAGAGTATGAGGGCGTGTCCTGACAGTACCTAGGTAAGGACTACTAGCCAGTCAGAAACAGAGTTTGAGGGCGTGCCCTGACAGTACCTAGGTAAGGACTACTAGCCAGTCAGAAGCAGAGTATGAGGGCGTGCCACACTAGCAGCTGGCGAGCATTACAATGTGTGTTCATGCACGTGCAGAGGGTGCTTGAGCACCTGCTGGACTTTGGGCTTTGTCACTTTGTAAACCTATAACGTGCACAAAACAGATATATAACACAATAAAGGAAAAGGGAAAAGCCAAAAAAGCATAATATGAGCACTTTAACAGAAGTATCAAGTGTGAACAAGAACCACATCCTCTGTTTTAGCGCCTGTCTCTTTAAGACCCCTCCTGTAAAAGTCCAGTCTGCTCTGATTGGCTTATTTAAAAAATATGGTGCAGCTATACACAAGGTAGTTGTTAAGCCGTGGGCGGAGATACTCAGACGGGGGAAGTATATTCTAATGAGCCTGACTGTGACGGAGGAAGTGGAGTCAAATATGAATAGCTTGTTGAATCGCATGTTTCCTCATCTAGGCAGCCGTGAAAAAAATGACTGAGTTGTCTTATTTCACTGTTGGTGGATCGGTAGGAACTCCAGATACCCAAATATATATATAAGAACTGGAAAAGTATGTTTTTATGACATGTGTCTATTAGGATATGACAGTTTGTATTAAAAGAAAATACTCACAGCGAATGTAGAGTCCAGCCAATACCAGAAGATAAAACCCTCCCAGAGCCACTGCAGTAGCTCTGAAACACTTTCTGTCGTTGGCTGCAGGGGTGTTTTGAGTGTGTGGTCCTACAGAGACAAAATACATCCAGAACATGGTTTATTATGTTGGAAGGTTGAACAATAAGAATGACTCACGAGGCACCTCTGTGGAAACACTGGGTCAGAATTTTATTAAAAAATCTTTTAATTATTTTTTAGTCAGTGATAGTGATGGTTTTATTATGACACCGACAAACGATATGAAGGTTAATGAAATACTCTCAACACTAACAAAGTAAAGCAAAGGACATTTATGGTCTTGATACTGCTTTCTTAAAAACTCATAAAGAATCTTTGACGACCCCTTTAACTAAATTATTAAATGAATCTATTAATGAAGGTACCTTTCCAAGTGTCTTAAAGTCTGCTATTGTGACCCCGGTGTATAAATCTGGTGACAAACAAAAAGTTAGCAATTACCGACCGATTAGCATCCTTCCTGTCATCTCAAAGGTCATCGAAAAGGTGGTAGCAGAACAACTAATTGCTCACCTTGATTCTAAGGCCCTATTACACCCTATGCAATTCGGTTTCAGGAAAAAACACTCAACTGAAACCGCTTGCTGCTACTTCCTTGAACAAATTAAAACAAATTTAGATCAAGGTGGAGTGGTGGGTGCTGTTTTTCTTGATCTAAGCCAGGCTTTTGACACAGTTAATCATGAAATACTATTACGTAAATTACTACACTACAATCTTTCATTATATACACAAAACTGGTTTAATTCTTTCCTGAGTGGACGACAGCAGTGCGTGCAAATGAACAATGCATTATCCCAAATGAAAAAATGTACTATGGGGGTCCCGCAAGGGTCAATTTTAGGGCCGTTGCTTTTTAGTATATATATAAATTACCTTCCTTTAGTATGTACTGATGTTGATTTAATAATGTATGCTGATGATACTGTTCTGTACACTCATGGGAAGAATGCTACAGAGGTTGCTTTACAATTAACTAATGTAATGCATAAAGTAGCGGAATGGTTACAAAACTCATGCCTCACTTTGAATACTGAAAAGACGGTAACCATGTTTTTTAAAAATAGATGTAAACTTAAGGAATGTCCTGCGGTCTTAGTAAATGGGCATCCAATTAAAAATGTGGATGAATTCAAATATCTGGGTGTCACCCTGGATCCAACTCTTAATTTTAAAAAACATGTTAAAAAATTGAGTAGTACACTAAAATTTAATCTTATGAATTTCAGACATATAAGAAACTCTCTTACCATTGAGGCTTCCAATATTTACTTGAGTGCAATGATTGTTCCACACTTTTTGTACTGCATGACAAGTTGGTCTCAAGCAGGTAAAACAGTCTTGAGACCACTTGAATCATTATATAAAAGAGCCCTTAAGATTCATGATAAAAAACAACTCAATATCACCACTGTAAAATACTTACTAAGTACAATATTTTAAATTTAGAAAATTTGATAATGCATTCTAATGTTTGCTTACTTTTTAAAATCATTCATAAGGCTGTCGCTCCTCCTCTAAAAAAATGTATAACGCTCAAATCAGAAAAAAAAAGAAGTACTCGGTCAGCTACTAGAGGAGAGTGCAATATCCCAAATCGCAAAACCTCTTTTGGCAAATCATCTTTTACTTTTGCTGCCATAACTCAGTGGAATTCTCTCCCCACACACCTTATTACAAGTACACATTTTTTAACTTTTTCGAGTATGACAAAAGAATGGTTACTGTCACAACTAAACTGTACACATTTATGAGGTGTGTGTGTGTGTGTGTGTGTGTGTGTGTGTGTGTGTGTGTGTGTGTGTGTGTGTTGTGAGTGAATGTATTGGGAAAGGTAAGGACATTTTATCGAATATCTTGGCTGGGGTGGGGTTAGTTCTTGCAAAGGGGAAAAATTGTTCAGTTGAGAGTTTTTATTGTACATGAAGTATGCCTGTGATGTACAATTGTGTATATGTGTGTATGTATATGTGTTTATATATGTATGTATATGTATATGTATGTATGTATGTATGTATGTATGTATGTATATATATATATATATATATGTATATGTATGTGTGTGTATGTATGTGTGTATGTATGTATGTGTATATATGTGTATGTATGTATGTATGTTTGTATATGTGTATATGTATATATGTGTATATATATGTATATGTATATATGTATATGTATGTATATATGTATATGTATATATATATATGTATGTTTCTGTATTTTACATGCATGAACTTTTGTTTTATAGTGTTATTGCCCTGCCAAGGGACTACAGGCGGAAAATAGCACTTGTGCTATAACCTGGCTCAATGCATCTCTCCTTGTTTTGTTGCAAGGTTAATGTTAATTTGTGCACTGTCCCTGTTCAAATAAAATGAGAAACCAAACCAAACCAGATTACAGCACCAAGACACCTGATAATGACCCAGAGTCAATGGTGACCAATGGTGGATTGATTGATTCATTGTGAATTATTATTTAGTATCTAATTGTGATAAAGCCACATGTAACCTGACATGAACTTCCCCTTTACAACAATCATCTTTTCAGACTTACTGGCTCTTTGTGGCCCAAGATCATCGTGATGCTCTTCCTCCTCTAAGATCTCCACCTGACTCTCCTCTTCCTCTCCGCTGTTCTCTTGGACGTTTGTGTTATATCTCACATTCAGGCTCAAACGTGGAGCAGCGACAGAATCTGCAGCCATCTTGACAAACTGACAAACTGAACTGAACGTATTCTCTCTGTCTCACTGTCTGTCTTTAAGTTGGTCACTCCTTTAACACAGGAAGTGGCTGCAGCACAAACCAATCAGACAGATGCACACACTCATACATGTGTTACTGTTAGACAAAAACTCACACTTAACTTAAAATATGACTCAAATTCCAGCATTCAGTCATTTGGGAATTGGAATTATGAAACCCTGCAGTTAAACTTTTTAAAAGTATCTTAAAGTAAAGTAAAGCTGTTTGTTCCGGACTGTAAAATTGAGGAAATAAACCTGTCTCTGAATAGCAGACACAGGAACTGTTGTTGGACCAGACACTTATTTTAGAGGAAGTGAAGTTTAGATGTGAATTTCAATGTTTGAGTCAAACAAACAAAACACATGATAGACCGTCTTCTTTACTGACACACAACCAGGGTCTGTGATAATTAGCTGAAGTTCAGCTGGATGGAATAAAGAATAAGCTCTGCTACATGCACAGCTAGTAACACACAGAGAGCAGATCATAGATGCAAAACAGAGCAGAGGAGAAAAGATGAAGAGATGAGGGACCAATGTTGCAAGTCTTCCATGTGTAATAGTTTATCCATATGTGTGTGTTAATGGCTAGTTAACTGAACCTAAAACCTAACCTTTTTGTCAGTTACAGCTTCAGGTGCATTACCACCACCATCTGGACTGGAGTAGTACTGACTCTGATTTGCATGTAGCTCTTGAAAACTGACTGACTGCAGTCAGATTAGTGACGTGGCTAACAGAGACTCATCAACAGTATGTGGCGAGGTGTTTACTAAAGTGCTGCATGTGGATTTAATCCAGATATGAGACGCTAGAAATGACGAGTGTAAATGAGACCTCGGTTAAGATTTGGGATATATTCTCATCACGGTAAACCAACAGTTGTGGTTGGGTTTAGAGTAGGTTGGGTACCAAACTCAGTACTTTTTAGGGTACCAACCAAATAACGTCGGTAAAACTGAAGACTGATTCAGGTACTTTAGAGCAGTGGTTCTAAAAAAAAATTCAATAATGTTCATCATTTGAATTGTGTTTTAAGCCAAGTACCTCCTGACCAGCGATAGATTTACCAAACAACAGCCATGTGACTGAAAAACATTTAAATGATGATGAAAAAAGGCAACAAAAACTTAAAAAACTTGGAAAAAGTCGGTAGAAAGAAGGAAGAAAGGCAAGAATAGGTGGAAAATAGTATCAAAAACTTAGAAAACAGCGACAAAAACTTCATAAAAAGCGACAGACTTGTAAAAAAATACAGTAGAAAGAAGGAAGAGAAACTTCGAAAAAAAGTGATAAAAATCTTGAAGAATGTGGAAATGTTTCTCGAAAAAAAAGCGACAAACTTGAAGAAAAGAAGAAGACAGCAGAAAAAAGGAAGGAAGGAAGGAACAGGTTGAAAATAGAGACAAAAACCGACAAAACTTAAAAAAAGTGACAAACTTCAAAGATCACAAAAACTTCAACAAAGTTGGAGAAAATAAGAAGACAGTAAAAAAAAAAATGTTCCCCATTTGAATTGTGTTTTAAGCCAAGTACCTCCTGACCAGCGATAGATTTACAGCATCAGCAGCCATGTGACTGAAAAACATTTAAAAAGAAGAAGACAGCAGAAAAAAGGATGGATGGAAGGAAGGAAGGAAGGAAGGAAGGAAGGAAGGAAGGAAGGAAGGAAGGAAGGAAGGAACAGGTTGAAAATAGAGATAAAAAGCGACAAAACTTTAAAAAAGTGACAAACTTCAAAGACGGAAATGTTTTTTGAAAAAAGCAACAAAAACTTCGACAAACTTGGAGAAAATAAGAAGACAGTAGAAGAAGGAAGGAAAGAAGAAAATAGTGACAAAAAGCAACAAAAACTTAGAAACAAGCGCTCACGTACCCCTGCAGTCCTCCAAAGTACCTCTTGGGGTACACGTACCTCCATTTGAGAAACACTACCTCAGAGCGTGTACGTGAGCGCGAGCGTCTCTGCCTTCTCTGCATGTTTGACAGAGAGCGAGGCTCAGCTCAGACACACTCAGCTATTCCACAGTCTCAGATGAAAACAAAGGGTGATGGTGCATCTTCTCCGTTGTGGCCCCGAGACTCTGGAACAAACTTCCCATTCATGTCAGGTCCTCCTCTACTGCCCAGATCTTTAAGTCTCGGCTTAAAACACATTGGTATTCTTTGGCGTGTGGTTTAGTTTAGGGACATTTGTTTAGAAGTCTGTTGTTTGTATGATGTTCACTGCGTCTATATTTTTATTGTCTTCCTTTGTTTTTATAACATAATATAACTTTTGTACAGCACTGTGTTCAGCCTAGGTTGGTTTTAAATGTGCTCTATAAATAAAGTGACTTGACTTGACACAGAGCTGCGGTGCAGACGGAGCAAACTACGTCGCCTCTGCAGCTTCAAGTCACAGCGAGTCACGGAAATGAGGTTGCAAGTCCACAGCGTTCTCTATGCCCTGGAGACAGACTGACAGGCACCACAGCGTTCTCTATGCCCTGGAGACAGACTGACAGGCACCACAGCGTTCTCTATGCCCTGGAGACAGACTGACAGGCACCACAGCGTTCTCTATGCCCTGGAGACAGACTGACAGGCACCACAGCATTCTCTACGCTCTGGAGAACGACTGACAGGCACCACAGCGTTCTCTATGCCCTGGAGACAGACTGACAGGCACCACAGTATTCTCTATGCCCTGGAGACAGACTGACAGGCTGGAGGTTGTAGGACAAGGCATCTTTATTTCTAGAGCACATTTCAGCAACAAGACAATTCAAAACACTTTACATCAAACATTAAAGAGTAATTAAAAACGTTCATGAAAGGAATACAGGCTAAAATAAAAAGATACAAATACAATAGTTAGGTTAAGGTTACAGTGCAGCGTTAAATAATAATAATGATTTAATTGGTTGTGGGGATGGATTGACTTCTAACTAACTGATTCCAAACGTTATAATCAACTACATAAACCAAGGTAAAGACAACCTGCTAATCCCTGTTGTTATTATCTTTTATTATAATAATCCTGTAGGACTACAGAGGAAGTACACATGACTTCTAACCAGATTGTGCTCTATGAAGGGCAGAGGAACAATATCTCTGTAATCAGGTTATTTAGCAACACAGAATAAACAGCTGAGCAAATGTTAAAGAATTGGTCTGATTTAACAAAGATGATCCCAACACTACACACCTCTCTGTCATCAGAGACTTCAGATCTTCTTTTTCTCACAGATCCAGGTCTTCTTATCAGAATAATCTCCTTGTGTCCATTTTCCTTGTTGATCGCAGCATGCAGCGTAATCGTCATAGTGTCCTGCTGTCCTGATCCGGTCAGACAGATAAAATATTCTTTTATCAAACAGCTGAAACTCCTGATTGTTGTTCATTAGAAATAAACTGTTTAATTTGACTTTAAATATTTATATTATCTGTAAATTATCAAATTATTTCAATAACTCATTTAAGATTCAGTTTTGTAAATCAATGTAATCTGTAACAGCTGCTAATGTAAGAATAAAACCTCTCTCTCTCTGTGTTTCTTTATCTCCCTCTCTCTCTCTCTCTCTCTCTCTCTCTCTCTCTCTCTCTGTCTCCCCTAGGTCTCCCTAAAAATTCCCTCAGACAGCTGCAGCTGATCCAGAACGCTGCTGCTCGAGTCCTCACTAAGACCAAGAAAGTGGATCACATCACTCCAGTTCTGAAGTCTTTACACTGGCTTCCTGTTCCTCACAGAGTTGATTTCAAAATACTTTTGCTAGTTTATAAATCATTAAACGGTTTAGGTCCAAAATACATTTCTGACCTGCTAGTAAACTATGACCCACCCAGACCTCTCAGGTGGTCTGGGACAGGTCTGCTAGTAAACTATGACCCACCCAGACCTCTCAGGTGGTCTGGGCCAGGTCTGCTAGTAAACTATGACCCACCCAGACCTCTCAGGTGATCTGGGCCAGGTCTGCTAGTAAACTATGACCCACCCAGACCTCTCAGGTGGTCTAGGACAGGTCTCCTAGTAAACTATGACCCACCCAGACCTCTCAGGTGGTCTGGGCCAGGTCTCCTAGTAAACTATGACCCACCCAGACCTCTCAGGTGGTCTAGGACAGGTCTCCTAGTAAACTATGACCCACCCAGACCTCTCAGGTGGTCTGGGCCAGGTCTCCTAGTAAACTATGACCCAGCCAGACCTCTCAGGTGGTCTGGGCCAGGTCTCCTAGTAAACTACGACCCACCCAGACCTCTCAGGTGGTCTGGGACAGGTCTGCTAGTAAACTATGACCCTCTCTCTCTGTCTCTCTCTCTCTCTCTCTCTCTCTATGTCTCTCTCTCTCTCTTTCTCTCTCTGTCTCTATGTCTCTCTCTCTCTCTATGTCTCTCTGTCTCTCTTTCTCTCCTTCTCTATGTCTCTCTCTCCCTCTCTCTGTCTCTCTGTCTCTCTCTCTCAATTTGATTTATTGGCATGACAAAAAAAAGCCAAATCATGAGAATAAACACACATAAACAACAACAAGTAGTAAATATATCAGATATAATAATACAAGTTAACAGGATAATTCGGATATAGTTGCTGATAATAAACAAATTTTGTGCATGTCCCTCAAAGGGTATGTTGAAACAATAATATAATTGTTATTTATTCATGTATATATACAGTATATATACATAAATAAAGTAATAATATTATTGATAACATATAGAATTATCTACTTACATATGTTGCCTTATATTGTGTCAGGAGAAGACATATTTAGATGCTAGCTATGCTGTGTTTTATCTTCCCCTAATAAAAGAGGAAGCTTTTTCAAATATTTGGTTCTCATGTCTTCATATTCATGTACATAATAAATGTAATTCTGTTTGGATATCCTGGTGGCAGTGTGAACAGACTCCTTCCTCTCTTGGTCTCCACACTTTTAAATGTCGACCTCTTTCAATTTCCAGCTCATAGTCACTGACTCTGGATTTTCTTTAAATTAGTTTTTCTTTTGGATTTTTTGTTTTGAGATATTCGGCCAATTGGATCTCTCTGTTTAGGGATTGTTAACAGAGGAGTTTGTGTTGTATTTTATTTTCATTTTGCCATCGTTCTGTATATTCGTCTTTTAATTTAGTTTCAAATCTTTTGATGTGACTGAGGCTCAGTGTACCTGTCTCTCTCTCTACCTGTCTGTTGTGATGGCAAAATTATATTTTACCCAAGTAACTATGTCTTTCTGTATGTGCTCTTGTTATGTCTCCCCCAAGGAGAAGTTAAATACATTTGTCTGTGAGAAAATAGCCAACCTAGGTTTACTGAGATACAACCGTAGTCACAAGGTCTCTACAAGTTATACGACACAACATCCCTGTGAACCAGACAGACCAGAAGGTCCCATCTTCATTTGTTATTAGATTGAATCCGATGTCACTCCCTCTCTCTTATCTGTGTATTTAAGCTGATGTTCTTGATGTGTGAACTTTCAAGACTCTTCCACACCTTGCTTCGTGCATCTTGTGAACGAGTTCTCCTATTCTGCGCAGAATATATGTACTTCAATAAATTACAAAAACCTACATTGGTTTCAGTCTACTATTTCTTGTTACTTGTTTCATATTCAATTATTCTAAAACAGTTAATTAATCTACACCTGCTGCACCCTGGATAATTTCCATCACAAACTGGTGTCAGAAGTGGGATCAGTGCTGGGTGTCTGCTGGTGAGCTTCTGTGCGTGGGCTGAGGACTTGCTATCCGGAATTTCTGCGCCCTCCATGGCCAGAGATAACGCCTCAAACCTCTAAATCAAAGTTTCAGAGTGGAGGATCAGTAAGCACGCACAGAGCTCCCTGGGGCACTCCACGCTGATCTAAAAGAAAAAAGGAAAATCTCCTAACAGCAGGGTAAGTTTATGTTTTTCTAAAAATTACAATAATTTGAATTGACTTGTGAAGACATAAGAAACAAATACTGTCGTGTTTGACACGTGACAAGACTGAAGACTTTTTGGGTTTTTTTCTGTTATCTTGACTGCACAAATAACACTCCGGCTACCGTATTCTCAGAGAAAGACCTGGCAGGGTGAAAGACGTTCAATTTGCTGTTTTGTGATGAGAGAAAGCAGCCGGGGGAGAACCTACTCCCACGTGATTTAATTTGCTGTTTTGTATTTGAGAGAAAGCAGCCGGGGGAGAACTTACTCCCACGTAATTTTAATTTGCTGTTTTGTATTTGAGAGAAAGCAGCCGCGGGAATAATACTCCCACGTAATTTTGTTGCTTTGTCTTTGAAAAAAAAGCAACCGCACGGGTGACGACTCCTGCGCTCTGTTAGAAAACGTTTTCTCGGACCTATTTTCGTTGAATATGGGTTCCAGTCCGTCGTCGCCCGCCCTGGCTGGGTCACTATTTGAGGAAATGGTGAAAAAGTACGGCCTGCAGAGTGTTAAATATGTATCATATTGGGTTGAGAGTTTTGGCTTTCCTGAAAAGGGAACGCTGTGCACGGGCAAGCTAAAAGATCTGAGACAGGGATTAGAGGAAGAAGAAATCAGAGTGGGGGGGAATCAAAAATTAGAAGGTATTACAAATTAAAGTTCTTACAGGATAACAAAAAATGCCTTCAAATATGGATAAACGAAGCCAACATCAGGGAGAAACTGCAATTACAACCTGAGCCTTCTCTGCTAAACACTGATGACATGCACACACACTCTGTCTGTAATGCTTCTTACTCTCTCTATCCGAGTCCTAGGGTCGTGAGTTTCCCGCTTGGAAGCCCTCCGCCAACACCATCTCACCCACCATAGACAACGCACAGACCAGCCGTGCCCGAGCAGCCACAGACCACGTGCATGCCAGAGGAGAAGACACCTGATCCACTCTCTGCCTCAGCCCCTCCACTGCATCAGCAGCAGACAGAACTCAAAGATCTTGACCCACGCCTGATAGAGCTGCTCGTCCTGCTGGACATTGAGCGGATAGATAGAAACATGGACAGAAGGTCTCAAAAACACCGCGAGGAGAAACAGATGAAACTGTTGGAAACCATGACAGCTGCTGTTGTCAACAGAGACAGGGGTCACCCTGGGAGGCAGGCGAGAGGTGGGGGGAGACGTCTCCGTGGCAACATTCTACAAGTGGATAAAGTCACTTGTTTCAACTGTGGTCAGCACGGACATTGGAGACGGATGTGTCCAAGGACGGTGGGACAGAGAAACGAAACGGGCGGAGGTGCTGAAAAGTCTGGGGACCACGCTCACGCCGGCTACAGATGAGTAAAAAAACACACTCAAAACAAAATGCACACAATGCTTTGCAATGAAGAAACTGCTTCGCACTGATACACTGTCTTGCTCTTTGTTTTGTTTGCTATTTAGGATATAGAGTGATACAGATAGGTTTCCAAAAAAATGCGTCTGAAGACGATATTCTTGACATAGTTTATCTCCCCCCAATTTACAGTAGACTAGACTATGTATTTCCTCTCCGGGAACCATCACCTTATCGTGGTGGAGAGGTTTGGGTGTCCCTATGAACCTGAGGGCTGTGTTGTCTGGAGCTTTGTGCTCCTGGTAGGGTCTCCCATGGCAAAGTGGTCTCAGGTGAGGGGCCAGACGAAGAATGGTTCAAAAGACCCTATGAAAAAACGAGGAAGGGATAGAGAGACCCTGCCCGGAGGAAGCCCGGGCCCCCGTCTGGAGCCAGGCCCAGAGGGAGGGCTCGTCAGCGAGCGTCTGGTGGCCGGGTTTGCCACGGAGCCCGGCCGGGCACAGCCCGAAAAAGCTACGTGGCACCTATCTCTCCAGCCCATGGGCCCACCACCTGTGGGAGGAACCGCTGGGGTCGGGTGCGCTGCCACACGGGTCAGGGGCCTCGACGGACCAGACCCGGGCAGCAGAGGCTGGCTCTGGGGACATGGAATGTCACCTCGCTGTGGGGGAAGGAGCCGGAACTTGTGCGTGAGGTGGAGCGCTACCAGTTGGATCTGGTGGGGCTTACCTCTACGCATAGACTCGGTTCTGGAACCGTACTCCTGGAGAGGGGTTGGACTCTTTTCTTCTCCGGAGTTGCCCAGGGTGTGAGGCGCCAGGCGGGTGTGGGGATACTCACAAGTCCCCGGCTGAGCGCCGCAACGTTGGAGTTTACCCCGGTGGACGAGAGGGTCGCCTCACTACGCCTGCGGGTTGTTGGGGGGAAAACTCTGACTGTTGTTTGTGCATATGCACCAAACAAGAGTGCAGAGTATTCGGCCTTCTTGGAGACCTTGAATGGAGTCCTGTATGGGGCTCCGGAGGGGGACTCCATAGTTCTGCTGGGGGACTTCAACGCACATGTTGGCAATGACGGAGACACATGGAGAGGCGTGATTGGGAGGAACGGCCTCCCTGATCTAAACCAGAGTGGTTGTCTGTTATTGGACTTCTGTGCTAGTCATGGATTGTCTATAACAAACACCATGTTCGAACATAGGGATGCTCATAAGTGTACTTGGTACCAGAGCACCCTAGGCCGAAGGTCAATGATCGATTTTATAATCGTTTCATCTGATTTGAGGCCGTATGTTTTGGACACTCGGGTGAAGAGAGGGGCGGAGCTGTCAACTGATCACCATCTGGTGGTGAGTTGGGTCAGGGGGTGGGGGAAGACTCTGGACAGACCTGGTAAGCCCAAACGGGTGGTGCGGGTAAATTGGGAACGTCTGGAGGAAGCTCCTGTCCGACAGACCTTCAACTCACACCTCCGGCGGAGCTTTTCGTGCATCCCTGTGGAGGCTGGGGGCATTGAACCTGAGTGGACAATGTTCAAAGTTTCCATTGCTGAAGCTGCGGCAGGGAGCTGGGGTCTTAGGGTCTTAGGTGCCTCAAGGGGCGGTAACCCTCGAACACCGTGGTGGACACCGGTGGTCAGGGAAGCCGTCCGACTGAAGAAGGAGTCTTTCCGGGATATGTTATCCCAGAGGACTCCGGAGGCAGTTGCAAGGTACCGAAGGGCCCGAAGGACTGCAGCCTCTGCCGTGAAAGAGGCAAAGCAGCGGGTGTGGGAGAAGTTCGGAGAAGACATGAAGGACTTTCGGTCGGCACCAAGGCGCTTCTGGAAAACCGTCCGCCACCTCAGAAGGGGGAAGCGGGGAACCATCCAAGCTGTGTACAGTAAGGATGGGACGTTGTTGACCTCAACTGAGGAGGTAATAGGGCGGTGGAAGGAGCACTTTGAGGAACTCCTAAATCCAGCTGATGCGCCCTCTTTGTTAGAGGCAGAGCTGGAGGATGACGGGGGATTGTCGTCAATTTCCCTGGTGGAGGTCATTGAGGTAGTCAAACAACTCCACAGTGGCAAAGCCCCAGGGATTGATGAGATCCGTCCAGAAATGCTGAAAGCTCTGGGTGTGGAGGGGCTGTCTTGGTTGACACGCCTACTCAACATTGCGTGGAAGTCTGGGACAGTGCCGAAGGAGTGGCAGACCGGGGTGGTGGTTCCCCTGTTCAAAAAGGGGGACCAGAGGGTGTGTACCAATTACAGGGGTATCACACTTCTCAGCCTCCCTGGTAAAGTCTACTCCAAGGTGCTGGAAAGGAGGGTTCGGCCGATAGTCGAACCTCAGGTTGAAGAGGAACAATGCGGATTCCGTCCTGGTCGTGGAACAACGGATCAGCTCTTTACTCTAGCAAGGATCCTGGAGGGAGCCTGGGAGTATGCCCATCCAGTCTACATGTGTTTTGTGGATCTGGAGAAGGCATATGACCGGGTCCCCCGGGAGACTTTGTGGGAGGTGCTGCGGGAGTATGGGGTGAGGGGGTCCCTTCTTAGGGCCATCCAATCTCTGTATGACCAAAGCGAGAGCTGTGTCCGGGTTCTTGGCAGTAAGTCGGACACGTTTCAGGTGAGGGTTGGCCTCCGCCAGGGCTGCGCTTTGTCACCAATCCTGTTCGTAGTATTTATGGACAGGATATCGAGGCGTAGTCGTGGTAGGGAGGGGTTGCAGTTCGGTGGGCTCGGGATCTCATCGCTGCACTTTGCAGATGATGTGGTCCTGATGGCATCATCGGCCTGTGACCTTCAGCACTCACTGGATCAGTTTGCAGCCGAGTGTGAAGCGGCTGGGATGAGGATCAGCACCTCTAAATCTGAGGCCATGGTTCTCAGCAGGAAACCGATGGAGTGCCTTCTCCAGGTAGGGAATGAGTCCTTACCCCAAGTGAAGGAGTTTAAGTACCTTGGGGTCTTGTTCGCGAGTGAGGGGACAATGGAGCGGGAGATTGGTCGGAGAATCGGCGCAGCGTGGGCGGTATTACATTCAGTTTATCGCACCGTTGTGACGAAAAGAGAGCTGAGCCGGAAGGCAAAGCTCTCGATCTACCGGTCAGTTTTCGTTCCTACCCTCACCTATGGTCATGAAGGTTGGGTCATGACCGAAAGAACGAGATCCAGGGTACAAGCGGCCGAAATGGGTTTCCTCAGGAGGGTGGCTGGAGTCTCCCTTAGAGATAGGGTGAGAAGCTCAGTCATCCGTGAGGAGCTCGGAGTAGAGCCGCTGCTCCTTCACATCGAAAGGAGCCAGTTGAGGTGGTTCGGGCATCTGGTAAGGATGCCCCCTGGGCGCCTCCCTAGGGAGGTGTTCCAGGCACGTCCAGCTGGGAGGAGGCCTCGGGGAAGACCCAGGACTAGGTGGAGGGATTACATCTCCAACCTGGCCTGGGAACGCCTCGGGATCCCCCAGTCAGAGCTGGTTAATGTGGCTCGGGAAAGGGAAGTTTGGGGTCCCCTGCTGGAGCTGCTCCCCCCGCGACCCGACCACGGATAAGCGGACGACGATGGATGGATGGATAGACTATGTATTTTCTCAGATCCGGTAACAGCTGCCTGATGTGTGTATTTGACATTAGTAACGCTCATGAATTTGAGTGTGTTTTGGGGTTCTAAAATTAAAATGTTAGAGTGAAACAGAATTAACACTGGTCATTTTATTGGGGAAAATGGGGATAAAAATTTTATTTCCTTTTTAGGTAGAATAGACGGCAAATTAGAAAGTTTTTCTGACAGGTTTTACAGATTATCCAGGGGGAAAAACTCAAACAGGCCACAAACTAATTGTACTCCCTCCAAAGCTTTAGTTGCACAAGCCTACTTATTAGGCAGAAAGGTTATATGTCTCCATTTTGGAATAACGTTTGTAAAGTAATACGTTTTGAAATTGTGTGTCTGAATACCAATCATTAGTTGGCTTATTATTTTGGACACATTATAAACACACACTTTTTGCTTAAAGCTCCAAGTGTGCGTTTCTCTCTGTCAGACTGTTAAGCCTCCCGTCTGATAAGACGTAAACATTGTTTTTGCCTAGAGAGATACACCCAAAGTCACAACAAAAAAATGGCTGTGCACTCTCGTTTTTATTTTTTGTTCCAGAAGAACACACAGATAACTTTGAGGATGAGCGTCAGTGCTCTTCACTTCACTGATAAACAACAGAATGTTTTTTTTTTCAGACTCTTTACTCATTGTCTCACATTCTGTTTGTTTGTTTTTTTGTTCTTCTTTTCTCTCCTATAGATCAGGAGACACTATCAGGACTTTTTTTTTTCCTGACTGGACTGTGACAGACCGACTGACTGCACTGATTAGTTCAGACACATCTTCACCGCTAGCGCGTGTTTGTGCCTGCAGGTGCCCACTGGTTGAGTGACACCTGTGCTTCAAACACACAATTCGTTGTGCACGTTAAAAATAAAGTTTTTTTTCAATTGATGTTTCACTCTCAGATACCGTGCTATCTCTGAGCAACTCCTAAACGTTGATGTCCATTTGATCACTGTTTCTTTTTCTGCTTGTAGTCCTCACACGACAACTCGGACTACAAGTCCCAGAAAAACAAAAACCACACCTCTAGGACAGGAAGTGATCTCATGCGTTTTTTCCGGTTTTAACTCCCTATTAACTGTTGGGAGTCGTTTCTAACCAAGTTTGATTTTCCTTTAGATAAGTAGGAATTTTGAGCTCTTGTAAAAACATTTCGTGTTACGGACTTACTTCGTACACTATTCTTCAGGGGATTATAGGGGATGTTACATAAATGTGTTACTGTTGATGCATTGTCTAACTTTCCTCTTTTCCTCAGTACTCCAGTGGACACGGAATGTCAATTCTGATCTGTTTTTCTATTTTTGCATAACAACCTGAAATACTTTCACATGCCTCTGTTGGGTTATTTTGCACTTTCTTCCAAATGAATTAGCCACTGAGCGATAACACGGCTCTCCTCTGTCCTTGAAGAAGGACAGCTGGCAGACAGGCTCTCCCTGAGTAACACACACAGATAACGGACAACAAGCATTATACATGCAGTTTCCAGGCCAGTGAATCATTTTCGTTAGATGGGAAGATTATTTTTGAGTCTCTTTGTCTAAAATAAACAAACCAAACACTTAGATACTATTGTAATCTTACATACTTTTTGGGGTAACACAATTTGGAACTGTTCAACCAAACATGTTTATGATTGTATTACTTGTTTTAGGGTTGTCTATCAACTAGACCTACTAATCAACTTAATGAGTAGGTGCTAAAACCATTTAATTGGCTAACAGAATTTATTTGAACACTTACAGTTTTCTAAACTGTGAGGCAACATCTTCTTTAAAGGCGTTGAAATGTGTGTGTTTACCATGCAGAAAAGGAGGGGTGTGTTTGTTTCTTTCCCTACAGAAGCTCAGAGAAGCAGCCAAGGTAGGGGCTTTCACACACACACACACACACCCAAAGATAACATAAGGCAGGGTTTGTGCATGTGGAGGAAGGAGACATTTGGATTTCGAATTTAGGTTCAGCAATGTTGATTTTGATACATGTCTTGGCATAGATCGTACAATGTGATATGTTTTCAAAATACAAATTGGATAAACAGACTGAAGCACTCAGCGCTTAGTTTAATTTGTGACTCTGCTAAATACTAGACAGCAATTAGTATTATTTTGTGTTGCAAACATGATAAACATAGTTTGCTGGGTATATCTGAGTTTCTTGGTTAAGACCATATTGAAACTGATTCAGGTTTATAGAGATTAGATTCTATCAGCATTTAATATTGTACTCTAGTGGGATTTCAGCAGACCTGCACTATAGATTTTGGTTGCATTTGAGTTACTATATGATAAAATTGTTTAAACTATTAACATGATGTTGAAAACGTTTTCTTTTGGTGATTGGTGTTTCAACTTTTGTTGCTTTTATACAGGTATTTCTGTGTGAGACAGGACAGTGTTAATGGAGAAACCACTAAAACATTATTTATATATACGGAGTTTTTGAGTCATGAGTTTTGTCATGCCTAAAACAGGAGGGATAATAGTAGCTTTATAAATAAGGTGTTTAAAGTATAAAGTGCCATCATTTGGATTTTTAAGTAAATTTTAGTAACAGTTAAAGTTCAGTAGGTAATTTGTTTAGACTAAAAACAGTAGCACATTACACAGACAGTCTGTGAAAAGATAATGTTCCTCTGTTTTCCTAGGTTTCCAAGAACTATTATGACAAATCAGAGCCGAGGAATCTCTGCATAGTGTCAAATGACTGCCCATGAACTGCAGTAAACCTGAATGCCAAATTGAATAGAAATGATCAATATTCTGTTAGTTCATTGCGTATTTCTCACCTAAAATTCTTTCAGAAACTTATTTTAGTGTGCAATTTGGTTGTTTCCCTAATTTGTTTCCACAGATGATCTGATTGGTGAAAGCAAATATTGAGACAGGTTTTTATCAAAGTTTCAAGCTGTAGCTTTAAATAACATCACTACTTGCATAGTAGCCTTCCCTGCTTAAAGGCCAAATGAAATGCCTATAATTATGTTTGTAGCGTTGACTGAGTAAATAAGGTTTCTGGTTTAGCACAATTAGGGACAAAGCATTTCTTGAGCAAAATGCCTGATGCATACATTATATTATGGGATTCCTGTCCCTGGTCAGGTAACACTTCTATTGATAGATTGTTAATTAAAGTGCCCGTGTTTTCGATAACCCACTTAACTTTAATTCATAACAATTTCAGTTATTCACAAATTTTGATTAGCCTTACTTTGTATTGCTTGACAATAATGCCTTGAAATAAGCATATCTTTTGTTAATTCACACTTGTTTTGTTTTGACTAGATTACAACGCGGAATTGGATTTATATCGGGTTTAAAGCTACACTCAGTTCATTTAAGATTTTGCCCTAGTCAATTGTTTTTGAAACTTGGATTATAGTCTTCATTTTGTATTTTTAAGCGACTAAATTACAAACTGTCTACATTGCATTAAGTGCTAATCAAAGTAAGACACTTTGTTGGTGATTCTTCCCTCTAAACAAATGTTTATTGGACTTTTTCTCTTGCTCCTATACAGGGTTTTGCTGTATTACCACAAGTCAGTGTTAATTACTAAACTAATGACACGGATTATTATATTTGCTGCATATTAAGTCATGTGTTTTGTCATGCCTTAATGGGTAGGGATATGGTAACATATAATGGTATAACGGGCGTAATAATAATTAGTAGGGAAATAATAGCATTTAAAAATAGGCTAATAATAGCTTTTAAAATATCGCTTTTAAAAAAGGAGTTCACTTTTTAGGGTGTTAAATTTTCTTTGACACAGGTAGGGACAGAGGCCCCAAAGGCACCCCCTCCATCCACCGCTCTGTGCGAAGTGATAGGATAGAATGTATGCAACTCTCCTATGCTCTTTCTGCCATCAGAGTCCAGTTTTCCGCAGGTCTGCCCAGAGCAGCAGAGGAGTCCGGGGACTTTTGTTGGCATCAAAGATCTCGGAGAAAGAACTGGCAATCCAAACGGTGGAAAGGCCCATTCCAGGTTTTTTCTCATCACCCACACCGCCGTAAAAGTCGCTGAGAGGGCAACTTGGGTTCACGCATCGCATTGCCAGGAGAGTCCCGGATCCAGGGAAGGTCTCAGGCGAGCCAAAGCCTGCTACAAGTGCCCTAAGCCAGGTGTCACCTACGCGTGAGGATCCAGGAGTCTCAGGCGAGCCAAAGCCTGCTACAAGTGCCCTAAGCCAGGTGTCACCTACGCCGGAGGACTGAAAAACGTGCCTGACAGACGGACTCTGTGCACTTTTCAGCAACCCCCCCGAGACGACTACGTGGGAACAAACCGTTTGACAGAACGGCCAGATAACATCTCTAATAACCAAACATTTGGTATCGTACATTTTTCTTCACACACACGTGCAGCAGCAGCAGTGACGTCACACATTCTCCCTCTGACAGACATTCCTCTGCTGTGCTCCACACACACACACACACACACACATAGCACATTCTACAGGGAGCAGACTCTCCCTCCATCACAGCATGGAGCAACAGAGACCATGGAGAATTCAGTGGCACCAGCCGCGTCTGTGTGAAGTTATCAGATGTGTAACCAGTTTTTTTTTATCACTGTATGTCTGATTATAGCCTTGTTTATGTTTAGAGAAGTTTGACAAACCACCAGTCAGCATAACTACTCCCTTTTATGATTTTAACGACACTGACCTTTCCATGTAGGTACTATGACAACCACGCAGCAGAGAGAACCTTCTTTTTTTTCTAGAATCGACTGTCAATAAAGAGAGTTACATTTTCTTCTCCTGCTATGTTACTGACACTGAAAGACGCTTTATCATCCACATGGATGTCCTCCTCTAATGAGGATGGCGGAGCCTTCTCTACGAATAGTTGGTTAGGCTCAATCAAAAAGTTCACTCGCGATGCGGGTTATAATGAGTCTTGTTACGTCTGCTCTCTTTTCGCCCTCTCACAAAAACAGGCTGCACCCGCTAAACCTCAACCATTAAGTCTGCATGATACAATCTGTGTAATGACCGCCCTCATGGATGTCGTGATGAAAAAAGAACAATTTTACACTTCACCGTCTCAACCGTGTGCTGAGCTCGCTAATCGTCTCGTGTGTTCCCGTAATGGTACTTTGATTTAAAACTAGAAACGGTAAAGCATCCGATGCTATTTGGTCAATTTCATCACAGCATGACAAATCTGACTCATGACCTTTGCATAGAACACGCTCGTCATTTGGGGTCCCATTACCTAGGTTCGACTACCGACTGCAAGCGCACACTGAACAACACATGCGGAAACGGTAAATTTAAACTTAGTGCATGCTTGTTTTCATCTCCAGGGGTCATCGAGGCATCCATTCTGGATCCATCCAAAACCCACTTGCTTGCGCTGGCCAGATGATTCTGGTGCGGGCTCGTTAGTGGATTTTGTCTGGCTCTGTGGTGACTCCTGATATCAATTTCTGCTACCCTTATGGACGGGTAGATGCACTTTAATTTATCTGACCCCTTCAATTACGGTCTTGTCTTCCCTTGTGCAGGCCACTCATCACTACGCGCATTACATTCCTCCGTGGGGCGGCTTCATTAGGGTAAAGCGAAAGGTGCCAGGGGAAGGAGACAAATTTGTTTCAGGCCTTTTTGCTTTAGTATAGGACAGTAGCCGATTCACACAATATTGATAAAGTTCACAGAGTCTTGAGAATTTTATTGTAATTGTAAATCTCTGGCTTTACCAACTTTCCCACATATGACTCAAAAGACTGACGAAACGGACAACGACTCAGACACAGGGTAACTTTTATTGGACAGCCACTCAGCAATCATTTATCTCATTTAGTTTGATTTCATTTAACCTAAAGAGTGGTGTTTGTTTTGTTTGTGTTGTTACTTCGTTTCCTTTTTACATTTTACAGGTGATAGGGTTCTTCTATTCGCCTCTCACAAAATGTTCTCATTCAGTTCAGTTTCATTTACTCAGTTTGATTTAGTTTTGTTCCATTTTGTTTTGTGTGAGATATTGTCCCTTTCATCTGAGGGTTTCTTTTTCATCCCTCACGAAAAAAAAAGCATGCTAAATATAACCAACATATTTTAATATTCTTTTATTGTGATTAGGTTGTAATCAAAAGAGTGGAGTGTGATGGCAAAATTATATTTTACCCAAGTAACTATGTCTTTCTGTATGTGCTCTTGTTATGTCTCCCCCAAGGAGAAGTTAAATACATTTGTCTGTGAGAAAATAGCCAACCTAGGTTTACTGAGATACAACCGTAGTCACAAGGTCTCTACAAGTTATACGACACAACATCCCTGTGAACCAGACAGACCAGAAGGTCCCATCTTCATTTGTTATTAGATTGAATCCGATGTCACTCCCTCTCTCTTATCTGTGTATTTAAGCTGATGTTCTTGATGTGTGAACTTTGAAGACTCTTCCACACCTTGCTTCGTGCATCTTGTGAACAAGTTCTCCTATTCTGCGCAGAATATATGTACTTCAATAAATTACAAAAACCTACATTGGTTTCAGTCTACTATTTCTTGTTACTTGTTTCATATTCAATTATTCTAAAACAGTTAATTAATCTACACCTGCTGCACCCTGGATAATTTCCATCACACTGTCTACTACTGACTGTGTTTAGATCAGTGTACCTGTCTCTCTCTCTACCTGTCTGTCTACTACTGACTGTGTTTAGATCAGTGTACCTGTCTCTCTCTCTCTCTCTACCTGTCTGTCTACTACTGACTGTGTTTAGATCAGTGTACCTGTCTCTCTCTCTACCTGTCTGTCTACTACTGACTGTGTTTAGATCAGTGTACCTGTCTCTCTCTCTACCTGTCTGTCTACTACTGACTGTGTTTAGATCAGTGTACCTGTCTCTCTCTCTACCTGTCTGTCTACTACTGACTGTGTTTAGATCAGTGTACCTGTCTCTCTCTCTACCTGTCTGTCTACTACTGACTGTGTTTAGATCAGTGTACCTGTCTCTCTCTCTACCTGTCTGTCTACTACTGACTGTGGTGTAAGTGTAAACTCCATGAACACACCGTGGCGAGGACATCTGGTTTGGCGGTTGATGTCCAACCTGCGTGGAGGAGTTGATACAAACCACAATTAACTAAAAGAGTAGCTGACCTACAGTGGAGAGTGGTACATGGGATAGTGGCAGTCAACGCATTTAATTAATGAGTTAATGTGAAATAAACTGTTTAATTTCACTTTAAATGTTTATATTTTCTGTAGATTATCAAATTATTTGATTTAACTTGTTTAAGATTAAGCTTTGTAAATCAATCTGTAACAGCTGCTAATTGTTCCTCTCTCTCTCTCTCTCTCTCTCTCTCTCTCTCTCTCTCTCTCTCTCTCTCTCCAGCCTCTTTTAATGTAAAACATTCTTATTTCAGTGACAAACAGTGACCATGGTGGAATTGTGATGAAAACTAAAAACCTTTAAAATATCTCACGTTTCTGTCAGCGGTGATCCGTCCACCCATTCCCATTCCTGTCCTGTGTGTGTGTATATTTTCCGTAGACCAATCCAGGACTCTCCATCCTTACTCAGCTCAGAGACAAACTTCTAGAAGTTGACGAGAGACAACAATCATTTCTCTGTTCACAGTTCAGCATTTCTGTTGTAGTAAAGTCATCTTGTGACTTCATCAGCCACAACAAACAAAAGAGGTAAATGATGTATATTTAAATATTTCCATTAAATGACTTTATCTCTAAAATCACTCAGAAACACACTCACCTGTTCATCTTTGTTGTTGATGACGACCAGATGTGCTCCTCTCTTCTGACAGTCATCTCTGCTTCGAAACCAATTCTTCTTCTTCGTTTTAAAGACAGATTTCATATCATTCAATGTCAAAGTGATAATCAACGGTAACTACACAATCAACATCTATGATATAAATATGTATATTACAGGAGTTTACTGGTTTTAACCTTTTCTCACCTTCAGTTCTGTTCTTCAGCTGCTTCACTTCATCCTGTAACTGACTGTAGTTGTTTCTCAGTTGGTCGTATCTGGTCTGCAGCAAAGTGACTGAAATATAAGATAAGGTCAGCTTTTATTGAGGACAGAAATAATAACAGTTACATAAAGAAAAAAAGAAAAAATTTGAAACTATGAAAGAGCAAATCGACTAAAACAATATCTGGTGAAAACCACAACAGAATAAGAAACCATCACCACCAGATCATTCTGCTTTAATCTAAAGACGTATGTTAAGTTATGTATGCTGTGCATAATGAAATATCTGTGATGGTTGAGGTTCGGCTGGCTGTGAGTTTCTGTTTTGTTGGTTATTTCTGTTATTCCCTCTTGGCTGCAAGTTTCTGTGTTATTTTCTACTTGCTATTTTCTGTTATGCTCTCCTGTTAGTCTCTGTGTCGGCCCTCCCTCTCTGTGTCTCTCTGTGTCCCCCCCCCCTTCTCTCCTGTCTGCACCAGCCAGCTGATTGTGCACACCTGCTCACCATCTCACCATCACTCCTCCCGCCGTCCACTCCTAACAGTCATCAACTTCAATCAAGCACAGTATTTAAACCCCGGATCTACTCGCCACCTTCGCTGGATCGTTGTTTCCACCTCCTTCCCGTTCCCCCTGAGCTTCCTAGCAGCTCCCAGTCCCAGCCTGTGTCCGTACTCTGCTCCTTGGCGTCCAGCTCCCCACAACCCCTCTCCCTCACCTTTTCCCCTTCATTCCAAAATAAATCTTTTGTTTGAACCGAGTTGTGCGTTTGGGTCCGTTCTGTCACCCCCCCGTAACAATATCACTCATTATTTTAAACTGGAATGTAGTTATTTGGTGTCTCTGTCCTTTAACCTGTTCTATATGTTGAGATGTAAATAGTAAATTAGAGGATTACTGACTTCTTAACAGAAGTATCAAGTGTGAACAAGAACCACATCCTCTGTTTTAGCGCCTGTCTCTTTAAGACCCCTCCTGTAAAAGTCCAGTCTGCTCTGATTGGCTTATTTAAAAAACATGGCACAGCTATGTACAAGGTAGTTGTTAAGTCGTGGGCGGAGATACTCAGATGGGAAAGTATATTCTAATGAGCCTGACTGTGACAGAGGAAGGGAAGTCAAATGTGAAGAGCTTGTTGAATCCAATGGGTTAAGCCTGTCTTCAGAGAGCGTAGCTCATATGGCGCCATTCTGATGCTAAAAAGCTATCACCCCCCCGTTAGCATCCCATTGACTGCCATTCATTTTGACATCACTTTGACAGCGAATAACTTTGAAGCGTTATGTCATAACCACGAGACGTACTGTCTCATAGTAGATGAATTACCGTATAGTACAGGAGAAGCTTGCAGGCAGTTTGGACGTACATTAGCTGTTTAGTTTAATTACTAATGTTAACTAGCATTTTAGTTATCAATAATTAGCCTGTGCCTATGTTATCTCCTTACATATACCTACGCTCTCCGTCTCTGATAGATTGGGAATGATTGAGATTTCTCTCGGCACAACTACCAGAAGACTTACAACGTTCAGACACGTTGCTCACGTCACATCTACGTCATCAAGCTCAGTTTGAGGCTGCGCAGTAACGCTCAGCCATCACCGGGAAAGTTCTTCTAATAGACTTCACTGGTCTCCGTCCAGAGCAAAGGGATCTGTTGGTCCATTTCTTTAACTGTCTATCGCATGTTTCCTCATATAGGCAGCTGTGAAAAAACTGACTGAGTTGTCTTATTTCACAGTTGGTGGATTGGTAGGAACTCCAAATGCTGTAAATGTGTATATTACAGGAGTTTACTAGTTTTAAACTTTTCTCACCTTCAGTTCTGTTCTTCAGCTGCTTCACTTCATCCTGTAACTGACTGTAGTTGTTTCTCAGTTGGTCGTTTCTGGTCTGCAGCAAAGTGTCTGAAAGATGAATATGAAACCAATAATGAAGTTTAAAAAAAAACAACAGCACCAAATCATTCTGCTTCAAACGAAAGACAAATATTTGGGACCTAAAACTACAGTCTTTGTTGTGTGCTAAATGAGCCAAAGCTTGTATGAGGTCTCATTAGTCTGACTTTCCCAAACTGAATATGTCTTCAGTACAATTAGCTCTCTTCATGTTTCCACTGACAGAGGGCTGCAGTCCTGAAAGTCAGTTATATATCCTGTGCATAATGAAATATCATTCGTTATATCAAATTGGAATTTAGTAATTTGGTGTGTCTGTCCTTTAACCTGTCATATATGTTGAGGTGTTGTAAGTAACTATATCTGACTTGTTAATGTGCAGTGTGTGTAGTTTTATGCCAATTTTCAGGTTCATAATTATATTTAGAGGTTATGTCAGAATAGGTTTACATGGTGTACTGCACATTGCTGCAGCTCCTCTTTTCACCCTGTGTGTTGAGCTCTCTGTTTTAGCTACAGAGTGAGACATCTCACTTCTGTTCCATCTTTGTTGGGAGTCGCACATGCTCAGTAACTAGGTAAGGACTACTAGCCAGTCAGAAGCAGAGTATGACGGCGTGCCACACTAGCAGCTGGCGAACATTACACTGTGTGCTCATGCACGTGCAGAGGGTGCTTGAGCACCTGCTGGACTTTGGGCTTTTTCACTTTGTAAACCTATAACATGCACAAAACAGATATATAACACAATAAAGGAAAGGGGGAAAGCCAAAAAGCATAATATGAGCACTTTAACAGAAGTATCAAGTGTGAACAAGAACCACATCCTCTGTTTTAGCGCCTGTCTCTTTAAGACCCCTCCTGTAAAAGTCCAGTCTACTCTGATTGGCTTATTTAAAAAACATGGTGCAGCTATGCACAAGGTAGTTGTTAAGCCGTGGGCGGAGATACTCAGATGGGGGAAGTATATTCTAATGAGCCTGACTGTGACGGAGGAAGGGAAGTCTAATGTGAAGAGCTTGTTGAATCGCATGTTTCCTCATCTAGGCAGCCGTGAAAAAAATGACTGAGTTGTCTTATTTCACTGTTGGTGGATCGGTAGGAACTCCAGATACCCAAATATATATAAGAACTGGAAAAGTATGTTTTCATGACATGTGTCCATTAAGATATGACAGTTTGTATTAAAAGAAAATACTCACAGCGAATGTAGAGTCCAGCCAATACCAGAAGATAAAACCCTCCCAGAGCCACTGCAGTAGCTCTGAAACACCTTCTGTTGTTGGCTGCAGGGTCGTTTTGAGTGTGTGGTCCTACAGAGACAAAATACATCCAGAACATGGTTTATTATGTTGGAAGGTTGAACAATAAGAATGACTGACAAGGCACCAGATTACAGCACCAAGACACCTGATAATGACCCAGAGTCAATGGTGACCAATGGTGGATTGATTGATTCATTGTGAATTATTATTCAGTATCTAATTGTGATAAAGCCACACGTAAACTGACATGAACTTCCCCTTTACAACAATCATCATTTCAGACTTACTGGCTCTTTGTGGCCCGAGATCAGCGTGATGCTCTTCCTCCTCTAAGATCTCCACCTGACTCTCCTCTTCCTCCCCGCTGTTCTCTTGGACGTTTCTGTTATATCTCACATTCAGGCTCAAACGTGGAGCAGCGACAGAATCTGCAGCCATCTTGACAAACTGACAAACTGAACTGAACGTATTCTCCGTCTCACTGTCTGTCTTTAAGTTGGTCACTCCTTTAACACAGGAAGTGGCTGCAGCACAAACCAATCAGACAGATGCACACACTCATACATGTGTTACTGTTAGACAAAAACTCACACTTAACTTAAAATATGACTCAAATTGCAGCATTCAGTCATTTGGGAATTGGAATTATGAAACCCTTCAGATAAACTTTATAAAGTATCTTAAAGTAAAGTAAAGCTGTTTGTTCCGGACTGTAAAATTGAGGAAATAAACCTGTCTCTGAATAGCAGACACAGGAACTGTTGTTGGACCAGACACTTATTTTAGAGGAAGTGAAGTTTAGATGTGAATTTCAATGTTTGAGTCAAACAAACAAAACACATGATAGACCGTCTTCTTTACTGACACACAACCAGGGTCTGTGATAATTACCTGAAGTTCAGCTGGATGGAATAAAGAATAAGCTCTGCTACATGCACAGCTAGTAACACACAGAGAGCAGATCATAGATGCAAAACAGAGGAGAGGAGCACAGAGAAAAGATGAAGAGATGAGTGACCAAAGTTGCAAGTCTTCCATGTGTAATAGTTTATCCATATGTGTGTGTTAATGGCTAGTTAGCTGAACCTAAAACCTAATCTTTTTGTCAGTTACAGCTTCAGGTGCATTACCACCACCATCTGGACTGGAGCAGTACTGACTCTGATTTGCATGTAGCTCTTGAAAACTGACTGACTGCAGTCAGATTAGTGACGTGGCTAACAGAGACTCATCAACAGTATGTGGCGAGGTGTTTACTAAAGTGCTGCATGTGGATTTAATCCAGATATGAGACGCTAGAAATGACGAGTGTAAATGAGACCTCGGTTAAGATTTGGGAAATATCCTCATCACGGTAAACCAACAGTTGTGGTTGGGTTTAGAGTAGGTTGGGTACCAAACTCAGTACTTTTTAGGGTACCAACCAAATAACGTCGGTAAAACTGAAGACCGATTCATGTTGAATCAATGGTGCCAAATTGCGGTACCTTAGAGCAGTGGTTCTAAAATAAAATATTCAATAATGTTCATCATTTGAATTGTGTTTTAAGCCAAGTACATCCTGACCAGCGATAGATTTACCAAACAGCCATGTAACTGAAAAACATTTAAATGATGATGAAAAAAGGTAACAAAAACTTTAAAAACTTGGAAAAAGTCGGTAGAAAGAAGCAAGAAAGGCAAGAATAGGTGGAAAATAGTATTAAAAACTTAGAAAATAGTGACAAAAACTTCATAAAAAGTGACAGACTTGTAAAAAAAATACAGTAGAAAGAAGGAAGAAAAACTTTGAAAGAAAGTGATAAAAACCTTGAAAAATGTGGAAATGTTTTAAGAAAAAAGCAACAAACTTGAAGAAAAGAAGAAGATAGTAGAAAAAAGAAAAGAAAGGAAGGAAGGAAGGAAGGAAGAAAGGCAAGAACAGGTTGAAAATAGTGACAAAAAGCGACACGTACACGGGGTACACGTACCTCCATTTGAGAAACACTACCTCAGAGCGTGTACGTGAGCGCGAGCGTCTCTGCCTTCTCTGCATGTTTGACAGAGAGCGAGGCTCAGCTCAGACACACTCAGCTATTCCACAGTCTCAGATGAAAACAAAGGGTGATGGTGCATCTTCTCCGTTGTGGCCCCGAGACTCTGGAACAAACTTCCCATTCATGTCAGGTCCTCCTCTACTGCCCAGATCTTTAAGGCTCGTCTTAAAACACATTGGTATTCTTTGGCGTGTGGTTTAGTTTAGGGACATTTGTTTAGAAGTCTGTTGTTTGTATGATGTTCATTGCGTCTATATTTTTATTGTCTTCCTTTGTTTTTATAACATAATATAACTTTTGTACAGCACTGTGTTCAGCCTAGGTTGGTTTTAAATGTGCTCTATAAATAAAGTGACTTGACTTGACACAGAGCTGCGGTGCAGACGGAGCAAACTACGTCGCCTCTGCAGCTTCAAGTCACAGCGAGTCACGGAAATGAGGTCGCAAGTGTGGTTACACTTTTCATAACTCCACACAGACAGCGTTTACTGCAATATAATATAATCACGAGCTGGCACCACAGCGTTCTCTATGCCCTGGAGACAGACTGACAGGCACCACAGCGTTCTCTATGCCCTGGAGACAGACTGACAGGCACCACAGCGTTCACTATGCCCTGGAGTCGGACTGACAGGCACCACAGTGTTCTCTATGCCCTGGAGACAGACTGACAGGCACCACAGTATTCTCTATGCCCTGGAGACAGACTGACAGGCTGGAGGTTGTAGGACAAGACATCTTTATTTCTAGAGCACATTTCAGCAACAAGACAATTCAAAACGCTTTACATCAAACATTAAAGAGTAATTAAAAACTTTCATGAAAGGAATACAGGCTAAAATAAAAAGATACAAATACAATAGTTAGGTTATGGTTACAGTGCAGCGTTAATAATAATAATAATGATTTAATTGGTTGTGGGGATGGATTGACTTCTAACTAACTGATTCCAAATGTTATAATCAACTACATAAACCAAGGTAAAGACAACCTGCTAATCCCTGTTTTTATTATCTTTTATTTAGGGCTGTCAAATGATTAAAATTTTTAATCAAATTAATCAGAATTTTCAGTGGATTAATCATGATTAATCACCATTTGCAATTACACCTGAATCCTAACCATTTTTTTCTGAAATGCATACCAAAAGATACTAGTGCTGTCAAGCGATTCAAATATTTAATCGCATTAATGTCATAGTTAACTCGCTATTAATCGCAATTAATCGCACATTTTTATCTATTCTAAATGTCCCTTGATTTCTTTTTGTCCCATTATATTTTCTCATTTTAATTCTCTTATCAGCATGGAAAAGTAGATTGGCTTGCTTTGGGACTGTTTTTTTATTGAAAACAACATTGTCATATACGTTATGTTCAATTTCACACTAACATTCATACTTGGATCTAATAATCTGTCACGTAATGTAACGCTGTTACCTCGATTTTCCATTGCAGATAGTACTGCAGATAGTCCTGCAGATAGTACTGCAGGTAGTACCGCCTCATGCCTGAGGCGAGCGTGGCTGGTCCTACTGTCTATGGGCTCATAGCAACTGGTTTTCCGTGGCTCATTTCCTGGTTCTCGTTCTCTTTCATAACCAACGTAAAATAGAGGAGAGGGTTTTCCTGCTCCAGGTTTCCCACCGTGGTCAGAAAGAACAGAGGAGACACTTTGTTTCTCTCACTGACTGTAGAGTCACTACTCGCTCGCTCTGAAGATAATCGCCGTCACGAGCCTACAAGCTACGCGGCTAGCAAGCTAAAACCGGCCGAGGCTTGTGTCTGTTTTGTTTGCGGTCTGCGAAATTACAAGACCCGCCCTTAAATCACTACTATTGGCCAGGCGTCGAAGGTAACGTAACTCCATTTGTTCAGGTCCTATCCCCTGACCAATCCACTATCCTCACCACTCGCGGTGAAATGCCTAAACCAAACCAATCAGCTGCTTCGTAGGGCGGGACATGGCGTGGCCATAGACAGTTAAAGAAGTGGACTAACAGATCCCCTTGCTCTCTCTATGCGTTACTCGTGCACTCGGCATTAAAATGGGTTTGCGTTAACGCCGTTAATAACGCGTTAAACTGACAGCCCTACTTTTATTATAATAATCCTGTAGGACTACAGAGTAAGTACACATGACTTCTAACCAGATCGTGCACTATGAAGGGCAGAGGAACAATATCTCTGTAATCAGGTTATTTAGCAACACAGAATAAACAGCTGAGCAAACGTTAAAGAATTGGTCTGATTTAACAAAGATGATCCCAACACTACACACCTCTCTGTCATCAAAGACTTCACATCATCTTTTTCTCACAGATCCAGTTCTTATTATCAGAATAATATCCTTGTGTCCATTTTCCTTGTTGATCGCAGCATGTTACAGGGTACCAGTGACTGTTATAGCGAGGCCTGCTCCCCAGAACCTGTCAGACAAATAAAATGTTCTTTTATCAAACAGCTGAAACTCCTGATTGTTGTTCATTAGAAATAAACTGTTTAATTTGACTTTAAATATTTATATTATCTGTAAATTATCAATTATTTCAATAACTCATTTAAGATTCAGTTTTGTAAATCAATGTAATCTGTAACAGCTGCTAATGAAAGAATAAAACCTTTCTCTCTCTCTCTCCCTCTCTCTATGTCTCTCTTTCTCTCTCTCTCTCCCTCTCTCTCTCTCTCTCTCTCTCTCTCTCTCTCTCTCTCTCTCTCTCTCTCTCTGTCTCCCCTAGGTCTCCCTAAAAAATCCCCCAGCTGCAGCTGATCCAGAACGCTGCTGCTCGAGTCCTCACTAAGACCAAGAGAGTGGATCATATCACTCCAGTTCTGAAGTCTTTACACTGGCTTCCTGTGCCTCACAGAGTTGATTTCAAAATATTTTTGCTAGTTTAGAAATCATTAAACGTTTTAGGTCCAAAATACATTTCTGACCTGCTAGTTAACTACGACCCACCCAGACCTCTCAGGTGGTCTGGGACAGGTCTGCTAGTAAACTATGACCCACCCAGACCTCTCAGGTGGTCTGGGACAGGTCTGCTAGTAAACTATGACCCACCCAGACCTCTCAGGTGGTCTGGGCCAGGTCTGCTAGTAAACTACGACCCACCCAGACCTCTCAGGTGGTCTGGGACAGGTCCGCTAGTAAACTATGACCCACCCAGACCTCTCAGGTGGTCTGGGACAGGTCTGCTAGTAAACTATGACCCACCCAGACCTCTCAGGTGGTCTGGGACAGTTCTGCTTTCTGTCCCCAGAGTCAGAACTAAACAGGGAGAATCAGCATTTAGTGTCTATGCTCCACATATCTGGAACTAACTTCCAGAAAACTGCAGGTCTGCAGCAACTCTCAGTTCTTTAAATCAAGGCTGAAGACCTTTCTTTTTCATGTTGCCTTTCCTTAAATAATTGTCCATTTCTTATACTTATGTTGCTTATTTCATCTGCTTTTATATTTTTAAATGTTTTTAACTGCTCTTTAATGTTTCATTTCTTATACTGCACTGTAACTTTTATTCTTGTATTTTAATTGTATTCATGTAAAGCACTTTGAATTGTCCTGTTGCTGAAAAGTGCTCTACAAATAATCTCCCTCTCTCTCTGTCTGTCTACTACTGACTGTGTTTAGATCAGTGTACCTGTCTCTCTCTCTACCTGTCTGTCTACTACTGACTGTGTTTAGATCAGTGTACCTGTCTCTCTCTCTGTCTGTCTACTACTGACTGTGTTTAGATCAGTGTACCTGTCTCTCTCTCTCTGTCTGTCTACTACTGACTGTGTTTAGATCAGTGTACCTATCTCTCTCTACCTGTCTGTCTACTACTGACTGTGTTTAGATCATTGGACCTGTCTCTCTCTATACCTGTCTGTCTGCTACTGACTGTGTTTAGATCAGTGTACCTGTCTCTCTCTCTACCTGTCTGTCTACTACTGACTGTGTTTAGATCAGTGTACCTGTCTCTCTCTCTACCTGTCTGTCTACTACTGACTGTGTTTAGATCAGTGTACCTGTCTCTCTCTCTACCTGTCTGTCTACTACTGACTGTGTTTAGATCAGTGTACCTGTCTCTCTCTCTACCTGTCTGTCTACTACTGACTGTGTTTAGATCAGTGTACCTGTCTCTCTCCTACTTGTCTGTCTACTACTGACTGTGTTTAGATCAGTGTACCTGTCTCTCTCTCTACCTGTCTGTCTACTACTGACTGTGGTGTAAGTGTAAACTCCATGAACACACCGTGGCGAGGACATCTGGTTTGGCGGTTGATGTCCAACCTGCGTGGAGGAGTTTATACAAACCACCATTAACTAAAAGAGTAGCTGACCTACAGTGGAGAGTGGTACATGGGATAGTGGCAGTCAACGCATTTAATTAATGAGTTAATATGAAATAAACTGTTTAATTTCACTTTAAATATTTATTTTTTCTGTAAATAATTAAATTATTTCAAGAACTCATTTAAGATTCAGGTTTATAAATTGATGTAATCTGTAACAGCTGCTAATGAAATTTCTCTCTCTCTCTCTAACATTCTTATTTTAGTGACAAACAGTGACCATGATGGAATTGTGATGAAAACCAAATATCTTTAAAATGTCTCACGTTTCAGTCAGCAGTGCTCCGTCCACCCATTCCCATTTGTAAACTCCTAGTATCCAGATATACTGTAGACCAATCCAGGACTCTCCATTCTTACTCAGCTTAGTGACAAACTTCTAGAAGTTGACGAGAGACAACAATCATTTCTCTGTTCACAGTTCAGCATTTCTGTTGTAGTAAAGTCATCTTGTGACTTCATCAGCCACAACAAATACAAGAGGGATCCCTCAGTCCACCACACACTGAGGACTGGACCCAACACAAACACAAGAGGGATCCCTCGGTCCACCACACACTGAGGACTGGACCCAACACAAACACAAGAGGGATCCCTCGGTCCACCACACACTGAGGACTGGACCCAACACAAACACAAGTGGGATCCCTCGGTCCACCACACACTGTGGACTGGACCCAACACAAACACAAGAGGGATCCCTCGGTCCACCACACACTGAGGACTGGACCCAACACAAACACAAGAGGGATCCCTCGGTCCACCACACACTGAGGACTGGACCCAACACAAACACAAGAGGGATCCCTCTGTCCACCACACACTGAGGACTGGACCCAACACAAACACAAGAGGGATCCCTCGGTCCACCACACACTGAGGACTGGACCCAACACAAACACAAGAGGGATCCCTCGGCCCACCACACACTGAGGACTGGACCCAACAGTAAACACACATTAGACAGTAAACACACTTTAGTAATGGAGGAAAGTGAAGAAAGACATTTATACTCAGCAGAGAAACAGAGAACGCACGAGGAACTGCACGTTTAAACCTCATAAGACAGTCAAAATTTAATTTAATCACAATGCATTTTAAAAATAAAAATAAACATTTCAAGGTAATTTCCCAAATATTTCAAATTTAAATGATGTATATTTAAATATTTCCATTGAATGTCTTTATCTCTAAAATCACTCAGAAACACACTCACCATTTCCTCTGCGTTGTTGATGACGACCAGATGTGCTCCTCTCTTCTGACAGTCAGCTCTGCTTTCATACCAAGTCTTCTTCTCTTTAGATTTAAAGTAACAACTGCGTCCAAATCTCGTCCATCCATCAGGACACTTCTCTTGATGTCAAACAGGTTATAAAGACAGATTTCAAGTTATTCAGTGTCAAAGTGATATGACTTGGTGTTGAAACAGTGATAATCAACATTAACTACACAATCAAGGTCTATGATGTAAATGTGTATAATACAGGAGTTTACTGGATTTAATCTTTTCTTACCTTCAGTTCTGTCCTTCAGCTGCTTTACTTCATCCTGTAACTGACTGTAGTTGTTGCTCAGTTGGTTGTATCTGGTCTGCAAAGTGACTGAAATATAAGATAAGTTGAGCCTTTATTGAGGACAGAAATAACAACAGTTACATAAAAAAGGTAAAAAATAATGTAAAATAAGAATTAATAAGTCCTGTATTCTTTGTCTCTGTCCTAACCCTCATCTCTGTGTTCCCTCCTTACAGTCACTACTCCCATTCCTCCGTCTCCAGTCAGCTGGTCTCAGCCTCCAGTCCCCTCCTCTCAACTCCATGCTCCTCACCGCTCCTCGCTCCTTGGCCCCCGGCTTCCAGCGCCCCTCCTCGCCTGTTGCCTTCCCGTTCCCCCTGAGCTTCCTAGCGGCTCCCAGTCCCAGCCTGTGTCCGTACTCTGCTCCTTGGAGTCCAGCTCCCCACAACCCCTGTCCCTCACCTTTTCCCCTTCATTACAAAATAAATCTTTTGTTTGAACTGAGTTGTGCGTTTGGGTCCGTTCTGTCACTCCCCCGTAACAATATCACTCATTATTTTAAACTGGAATGTAGTTATTTGGTGTCTCTGTCCTTTAACCCGTTCTATATGTTGAGGTGTTGTAAATAGTAAATTAGAGAATTACTGACTTCTTAACTGAAGTATCAAGTGTGAACAAGAACCACATCCTGTTTTAGCGCCTGTCTCTTTAAGACCCCTCCTGTAAAACTCCAGTCTGCTCTGATTGGCTTATTTAAAAAACATGGCACAGCTATGCAAAAGGTAGTTGTTAAGCTGTGGGCGGAGATACTCAGACGGGGGAAGTATATTCTAATGAGCCTGACTGTGACACAGAAAGGGAAGTCTAATATGAAGAGCTTGTTGAATCCACGGCGTTAAGCCCGTCTTCACAGAGCGTAGCTCTTATGGCGCCATTTTGATGCTATAAAGCCATAAAGCCATAGCATTCCATTGACTGCCATTCATTTTGACGTCACTTTGACAGCGAATAACTTTGAAGCGTTATGTCATAACCACGCGACTTACTGTCTCATATTAGAGGAATTACCGTACAGTACAGGAGAAGCTCGCAGGCAGTTTGGACGTACATTAGCTGTTTAGTTTAATTACTAATGTTAACTAGCATTTTAGTTAGCAATAATTAGCCTGTGCCTATGTTATCTCCTTACATATACCTATGCTCTCCGTCTCTGATAGATTGGGAATGATTGAGATTTCTCTTGGCACAGCTACCAGAAGATTTACAACGTTCAGACATGTTGCTCACGTAACATCTACGTCATCAAGCTCAGTTTGAGGCTGCGCAGTAACGCTCAGCCATCACCGGGAAAGTTCTTCTAATAGACTTCACTGGTCTCCGTCCAGAGCAACGGGATCTGTTGGTTCATTTCTTTAACTGTCTATCGCATGTTTCCTCATTTGGCAGCTGTGAAGAAACTGACTGAGTTGTCTTATTTCACAGTTGGTGGATTGATTGGAACTCCAAATGTTGTACATGTGTATATTAGAGGAGTTTACTGGTTTTAAACTTTTCTCACCTTCAGTTCTGTTCTTCAGCTGCTTCACTTCATCCTGTAACTGAGTGTGATTTACACTCAGTGTTTCGTAGCTGCTCTGTAACTGACTGTAGTTGTTTCTCAGTTGCTCGTTTCTGGTCTGCAGCCCAATGTCTGAAATTTGAATATTAAACCAATAACGAAGTTTTAAAAAAACAACACCAAATCATTCTGCTTCAAACTAAAGACAAATATTTGGGACATAAAACCACAGTCTTTGTTGTGTGCTAAATGAGCCAAAGCTCGTATGAGGTCTCATTAGTCTGACTTTCCCAAACTGAATATGTCTTCAGTACAATTAGCTCTCTTCATGTTTCCACTGACAGAGTTTCCTTGCTGAGTGGTGGTATAAAGGAAACATCCTGGTAGTCAAGTGGTGTGTTGATAAAGTTTCAGCTGAATGTTAACACAGAATGAAGATTTCTGACATTATAATCGTGTTAGGAAGGGATCGCTTAACAGGTGATATGGACAGTAGGAATAATTACAGCGACTAATAACTATGTCAGCATATATATTGTAGTTGTGAAGTGTATTTTATCTCACAGTTAACAGATAAGAGGATGATTCCAGTCATCATCAGAAAGCAGAGCACTGCCAGACAGAGGGCTGCAGCCTTGAAAGTCTTCCTTTGGACGGCTGGAGGATGCCTCTCAGTGTCTGGTCCTAAAGTGGCAAAGCAGAGAGCGAAGTCCATTACAGGGAAACAACATGAGTCTTTGTTATCAAAGTTCCTCTTATCAGTCCCTCCAGGATTTTGCAGCCATTTTTTGAGATTGTTGCGGCCCAAAATGCCTGATTTTGTGGGAGCTTTTGTAAAAAAAATGCGATAATAGTTGCAATGTCTTTTGTATTTTTGTTTCAATTAAGTTGTGAGAGACAGTGAAAATTGTAATTTGTTTGGTATACTTCTTTCAAAATAAAAATAAAACTTGTTTCGGGGAGAATAAAATTATTCTAGGCTGAGTTTTTTTAGTAACCTTACCCAAAACCTTATGTCTCTTCTCCGTTTTTCCTGCATCCACCGTGTGTGTGTTTGTGTGTGTGTGTGTCAGTTGCGGGGGGCACTGAGCAGCAGCCCTGCCCGCTGCAGAGAGCCGACAGCTTTTAGCGACTTTACAGTGAAAAAAACGTACATTGATGTTAAAATGTACACAGGTTGGCAGGACGGTCTGAAATGTTTTGCAGTCTTTCGCTGTACGTTTTGTTGGTGAATGTGAGATGTTCGAGTAACACGTGTCTCGTCTTCATATCAGAAACAAGGACATTTATTTGGCGATGTACGTGTGTTACATCAACCCGTTCTCACTTGGTCAGTGGCTCTCATAGTCGCGTCCTCAGAGTCAAATACTGACGCAAAGTCTAGCACGTGGGACTGCTGTGATTGGTTGAAGTCGTGGGAAACTACAGTTATTGGTCAAATTTGCGGTTAAGTTGCAGTGATTGGTCAAAATTGTGAGTCGCACCAAACTCACGGTGATTGGTTGAATTTGCATGAATTGTTCAGGTTCAGGTTCACTTCAGGTGAGAAAGCGGTCCGACCCAAATACAGGAAGTAAACCACAAACAGAGCATTTACTAGACTGCAGCTTCAACCTAGCAAACAATTTATAGACTTATATATGATTTAAGGAATGATAACTTTCAGATCCATAATTTGTTCTGAACACACATTGCTGGTCGTCTGTGTGACATCATCAGTCTGTGTGACATCACCAACACTGAAGCAAACCAAAGCAAAGGAAACCAGGACGTTATAAATGTGGTGATGCTCCGTTATTTCTGAGACCAGAAGTGTCGGCAGGTTTCATATTCTGTCCAATCAACAAGCGACCGTTCCCACCATGTGACATTTGTTAACAGTGTTTGGAGTCTCTGACAAAGTGCAGTGTGAACGCAAACACAACCAAATAAATAAATGCAACAATGCTGCAACGTCACCCCCGAACCTGGTGTCTGTCGAGTCTGGTGAACTATAGGTGTGAAAGTGTCCTTAAAGAAATGATTAAACCTCTTAGGTAAACAGATTATTATAATAAAGTAAAACAAATATAAACTCATCTGAAATGTTGAGTTGTAATAGGCCATTGAATGGCACCTCTCTCTCTCTCTCTCTCTAGTCTCTCTCTCTCTCTCTCTCTTTCTCTCTCTAATCTCTCTCTCTCTCTCTCTATGTCTGCTAATGATAATCAACAGACGTCATCACGCTGTACTTCCTTCCTGTCATGTGGTTTCATGTCTTTACCAGAGTTGATGCTTCCTCAGATCTCAGAAATGACACGTCAGTTAAATGTTACCATAACCAAACATATTGGGCATCATTTCTTAATAAAAAACGCATCCCAACTCTTGAAAATGAGTCTTCTAACCAGAGAGCTCTGATGCTTTTAGCAGAACATAATAAAACTAACTCCAGAAAACAAGGTTTCCATACTGAACATGTACGTCTATAGAGACAAACATAGATGGGCCGAGATGAGAGTAACAAACTAAACTGAGAGCAAACGTAGAGTTTACACATCAGTCCAGCATGACTTGAAGGAACAGATCAGAGTATTTATGATATTGATTTGTCATAATGTGTCACTTACCTCCTCCGTGTGACTGATTATCAGCGTGATAATCTCTGATAGCGTCTGTGCTCTCGTATATTTCCACCTCCCTTGTCTCCCACTCTCCTTCATCTTCGTGCACATTTCTGTTGTATCTCACCTTCTTTGACATATCTGGTTTGGCATAAATATCTTCGGACATCTTGAGAAAATCTTGAGTAATGGAACATAAACTCTACTGATGCTGCTGTCGCAAGTGTTTCTTGGAAAGTAAAGAACATTAAGGAAGTAACAGCATATATCACACACACACACACACACACACACACACACACACACACACACACACACACGATATATTTGAATAAAAACATAGTAACTCCAGTCCGGTGGTTTTCTTAACTGCATTGTCCAATCTTTGGATTTATTTTATGAAACCATTTATAAAACTCTAAATGCATTTGTGTCAAAACTGAAAAATGTATAAATAGCATTTATTCACAGCTTCGTACGTTTTCACACCCCACACCCAGACACACAGCAGTTCAAAACAGGAAACGCTGTTTTCACAGTTATTTCTGTTGCCTAGACTAAAACTTTGTAATGTTTAATGAAGTTACAATGATATTGTATGAACTAAAATGGATATCCTGCTTTGGAACAAGTTATTGACCATCAGTCTGTCAATCCATGATTCATAATAACAGACTTCCACTACTGTTGGGCCCAACCCCTAAAAACTGATTACTAAGCCTCTGTCCTGACTGACAGGTCCTAAAGCATCTCCTGCTTTATGGTCTGTTTTAAAATAAATGGGACCATCATTTACTAAATGAACTCCATGCTGTATTAAATAACACTTTAAACTAGCGATTTAGACCATAATCTCATTATGAAAATGTTTACTGAGGTAATAAATCAAGTGAGAAGTCGGCTCATTTTCTCATAGACGTCTATAGAAACAGACTTCTTTCTGGAGCCAGTGGAGTCGCCATCTGCTGGAAGTTACAGAGAATGCAGCTTTAAGGAGCTTCAAGATGGCGTCCTTTCATTGTCTTCTGCCCCTACTGTCTGTTTTCATAAGATCAGCAGCCTGTCCCATAGACTTCACATTGGGATTGACTCACACACACATTACACTACAGAAGCTTTTCATCTCTGACAACTTCTAAAAATATTAAAGTGCTCATATTCTGCTCATTTTCAGGTTCATAATTGTATTTAGAGGTTATATCAGAATAGGTTTAATTTTCAAAAAACACCATATTTTTGTTGTACTGCACATTGCTGCAGCTCCTCTTTTCACCCTGTGTGTTGAGCTCTGTTTTAGCTACAGAGTGAGACATCTCACTTCTGTTCCATCTTTGTTGGGAGTCGCACATGCTCAGTAACTAGGTAAGGACTACTAGCCAGTCAGAAGCAGAGTATGAGGGCGTGTCCTGACAGTACCTAGGTAAGGACTACTAGCCAGTCAGAAGCAGAGTATGAGGGCGTGTCCTGACAGTACCTAGGTAAGGACTACTAGCCAGTCAGAAGCAGAGTACTTTGAAGTACAACGACACGCGTATTAGTAACTGTTTCATAAAAGCCGTTTTCTCAGCTTCTCCGTCAGTGTTTTTCTGTCTTTGCTCAGTGGTCCGTCTCCTCCATCACCTCGGTTCTGGGTCCCGTTAGGATCAGGTGGCTGACAGCCCGGTAGTCCAGATCGAGAACGTTTAGACCGTTGAGCGAAACCACAAACTGACAAACCTGCAGGTAAAAGAAAGATTTAAGATTCAAGAGGTATATTGTCCTACACACAGTGAAGACAACTCACACCATGAAGCATGCTTTGCCAGTCTTCCTTCACACAAGGAATACAAAATGGAGAATAATACAATAAAGCTAAAGGGTCCTGACCAGGCGTCAGTATGTGACAAACTGGGGCTTTAAATGACTCGTAAAAAAGCTCAAAATGCTTTGACGTGACATGTGAAAAGTCCTTAAACGTGGCGTGCTATTTATACACCTTCCCATGAGATTACGTTGATGTAATCATGTCCAATTCATTTCTATTGCAGTTTCTACTCACAGATCACTCAGAAAACTCTGCTAAATGAATGAACGAACAAATAACAATCTGCAGTTCCTAATCTGGCCACTAGATGTCATATCCACACAAACTATTTACAACAGTCAACAAAACCTAGGACCTTGTTATGTGATTTCACTCTTTTTTGCACCAAAGGAAAGAACCGGCTTCTCTTAACTACATTTCCCACGATGCCTACCTTCATCCCAGCAGCGGCGGCTGGGCCGCAGGGCTCCACAGCCTGGATGTGACACGGCCGGTTTCCTCGCACCACAAACCCCCAACCCACGTAAATGCCGATGATGCGGTCACAAGTGTGGTTACACTTTTTAAAAACTCCACACAGACAATGCCGGCTGCAATATAATATAATGACGAGTTATCTCAGGACACTTTACAGATAGAGTAGGTCTAGACCACACTCTAATTTACAAAGACCCAATTCCCCCCCCCCAACTGCAAGCATTTGGTACAACAGTGGCGAGGAAAAACTTCCTTTTAGGCAGAAACCTCGGACAGACCCAGGCTCGTTGTGGGCGGCATATTTAGCTGCCGGTTTGGACACAGAGATACTGATACAGATATACAGATATAGATAGGTAGCCTACAAAGTCATTACATAATTATCTCTTCCCGTAATTAATAAACTAACAGTGCATATAAATAATCAAATGTACATATTCTTACACCAGTGACTCAAATGAGCAATGTAAACCAAGTTCAACTGGTCAATATAACAGCACCTTTAAACAGCAGACAAACTCAAAGGAATGCAAGATTAGCGCTCGCCTAATAATTAAATTAGCAACATTCCATCAAAGTAAAAACTTATGAAACTTACATAGCTCAATAACACACACAAGACAGGAGACACAACATTTCCAGCAGCAACACACCAGGATTCCTCCATGTGGCTTGAACAAAGGGAAGGGGCTGTGGGCTCAGGTGCTGTCTAATGAAGTCTGAGGCTGGTTGAGGCTAATTAGTTGGAGGTGCAGTGGACTACATGGGGAAATGAGCAGCAATGAAAAGGGGGCGTGGCAACTGCTCTGCAAGTGCAGGACAGAGCAGAAAACTTCCAAACATGTATATATCTCACAAATAAAGGACATATCTCCAGACACACGTCATGCAGCGATGTGTTATCAGTGATGATCTGAAATCTGGTTTGGACTTTCAGTTCACTATTTAATAAACACTATATAGGGAATAGTGAGGGAGTGAATGAGGGAGCAGTTTCCAACACAGCTGAAGAAAGAGGAAGGTTACGGACATCCAGCTGAAAAGAAGGACATCCGGCAGACAAAAACTTCAAAAAACAAAACTTGTTAAAAAATTTAAAAAACGTAATGAAAAATACGCCAAACAAGTGACAAATGTTGAAATTTTGACCCAGAAAAACGCAAAGTTGCAAGTCGACGGGAAGACAACACGAGGGTTAAAAACACCAGATTACATTACATAACAACATCTTTTAAGATTCAACACCAATTCTTTTATATTTTGGACAATGATTACAGATTTGGACAATTACACTTATTTCACTCGTAGTCCATTTTTCCAAGTCTTCCATGTGTATGAGGTTATGCATACTTGTGTTAATGGCTAGTTAGCTGAAGGGTTGTTGTTGTTGTAACTGAACTTAAAATGATCAAGTTATTTCTCTTGTGGCTCTTTTTGTCAGTTGCAGCTTCAGGTGCATTACCAAAACCATCTGGACTGGAGTAGTACTGACTCTGATTTGCATGTAGCTCTTGAAAACTGACTGACTGCAGTCAGATTAGTGACGTGGCTAACAGAGACTCATCAACAGTATGTGGCGAGGAGTTTACTAAAGTGCTGCATGTGGATTTAATCCAGATATGAGACGCTAGAAATGACGAGTGTAAATGAGACCTCGGTTAAGATTTGGGAAATATCCTCATCACGGTAAACCAACAGTTGTGGTTGGGTTTAGAGTAGGTTGGGTACCAAACTCAGTACTTTTTAGGGTACCAACCAAATAACGTCGGTAAAACTGAAGACTGATTTATGTTAAATCAATGGCGCCAAATTGCGGTACCTTGGTGCAATGGTTCTAAAATAAAATTCAATAATGTTCCCCATTTGAATTTGTTTTAAGCCAAGTACCTCCTGACCAGCAATAGATTTACCAAACAACAGCCATGTAACTGAAAAACATTTAAATGGTGATGAAAAAAGGCAACAAAAACTTAAAAAACGTAAAATTTAGAAAAGGTCGGTTGAAAGAAGGAAGTAAAGCAAGAATAGGTGGAAAATAAAAACAAAAATAGAAAGAAGGAAGACAAATTTGAAGACAAAAACAAGTCTGAAACCTTGAAGAATGCGGAAACTTCGACAAACTTGCAGAAATAAAGAAGATAGTAGAAAAAGGAAGGTAAGAAGAAAATAGTGACAAAAACCGACAAAAACTCCAAAGTACATCTTCATCAGTTGAATCAGTTGCTTCAATTTGAGAAACACTACCTTAGAGCATGTACGTGAGCGCGAGCGTCTCTGCCTTCTCTGCATGTTTGACAGAGCGAGGCTCAGCTCACACACACTCAGCTATTCCACGGTCTCAGATGAAAACAAAGGGTGATCGTGCATCTTCTCCGTTGTGGCCCCGAGACTCTGGAACAAACTTCCCATTCATGTTAGGTCCTCCTCTACTGCCCAGATCTTAAGTCTCGTCTTAAAACACATTGTTATTCTTTGGCGTATTATTTAGTTTAGGGACATTTGTATAGAAGTGTGTTGTTTGTATGAAGTTCATCCATCCATCCATCGTCGTCCGCTTATCCGTGGTCGGGTCGCGGGGGGAGCAGCTCGATCAGGGGACCCCAAACTTCCCTTTCCCAAGCCACATTAACCAGCTCTGACTGGGGGATCCCGAGGCGTTCCCAGGCCAGGTTGGAGATGTAATCCCTCCACCTAGTCCTGAGTCTTCCCCGAGGTCTCCTCCCAGCTGGACGTGCCTGGAACACCTCCCTAGGGAGGCGCCCAGGGGGCATCCTTACCAGATGCCCGAACCACCTCAACTGGCTCCTTTCGACGTGAAGGAGCAGCGGCTCTACTCCAAGCTCCTCACGGATGACTGAGCTTCTCACCCTATCTCTAAGGGAGACGCCAGCCACCCTCCTGAGGAAACCCATTTCGGCCGCTTATACCCTGGATCTCGTTCTTTTGGTCACAACCCAGCCTTCATGACCATAGGTGAGGGTAAGAACGAAAACTGACCGGTAGATCGAGAGCTTTGCCTTCTGGCTCAGCTTTCTTTTCGTCACAACGGTGCGATAAACTGAATGTAATACCGCGCCTGCTGCGCCGATTCTCCGACCAATCTCCCGCTCCATTGTCCCCTCACTCGCGAACAAGACGCCAAGGTACATCTGCAAAGAGCAGCGATGAGATCCCCAGCCTACCGAACTGCAACCCCTCCCTACCACGACTACGCCTTCATATCCTGTCCATAAATACTACAAACAGGATTGGTGACAAAGCGCAGCCCTGGCGGAGGCCAACCCTCACCTGAAACGTGTCCGACTTACTGCCAAGAACCCGGACACAGCTCTCGCTTTGGTCAAACAGAGAATGGGTGGCCCTGAGAAGGGACCCCCTCACCCCATACTCCCGCAGCACCTCCCACAATGTCTCCCGGGGGACCCGGTCATATGCCTTCTCCAGATCCACAAAACACATGTAGACTGGATGGGCATACTCCCAGGCACCCTCCAGGATCCTTGCTAGAGTAAAGAGCTGATCCGTTGTTCCACGACCAGGACGGAATCCGCATTGTTCCTCTTCAACCTGAGGTTCGACTATCGGCCGCACCCTCCTTTCCAGCACCTTGGAGTAGACTTTACCAGGGAGGCTGAGAAGTGTGATACCCCTGTAATTGGTACACACCCTCTGGTCCCCCTTTTTGAACAGGGGAACCACCACCCCGGTCTGCCACTCCTTTGGCATTGTCCCAGACTTCCACGCAATGTTGAGTAGGCGTGTCAACCAAGACAGCCCCTCCACACCCAGAGCTTTCAGCATTTCTGGACGGATCTCATCAATCCCTGGGGCTTTGCCACTGTGGAGTTGTTTGACTACCTTAGTGACCTCCACCAGGGAAATGGACGACAATCCCCCGTCATCCTCCAGCTCTGCCTCTAACAAAGAGGGCGCATCAGCTGGATTTAGGAGTTCCTAAAAGTGCTCCTTCCACCGCCATATTACCTCCTCAGTTGAGGTCAACAACGTCCCATCTTTACTGTACACAGCTTGGATGGTTCCCCGCTTCCCCCTTCTGAGGTGGTGGACGGTTTTCCAGAAGCGCCTTGGTGCCGACCGAAAGTCCTTCTCCATGTCTTCTCCGAACTTCTCCCACACCCGCTGCTTTGCCTCTTTCACGGCAGAGGCTGCAGTCCTTCGGGCCCGTCGGTACCTTGCAACTGCCTCCGGAGTCCTCTGGGATAACATATCCCGGAAGGACTCCTTCTTCAGTCGGACGGCTTCTCTGACCACCGGTGTCCACCACGGTGTTCGAGGGTTACCGCCCCTTGAGGCACCTAAGACCCTAAGACCACAGCTCCCTGCCGCAGCTTCAGCAATGGAAACTTTGAACATTGTCCACTCAGGTTCAATGCCCCCAGCCTCCACAGGGATGCACGAAAAGCTCCGCCGGAGGTGTGAGTTGAAGGTCTGTCGGACAGGAGCTTCCTCAAGACGTTCCCAATTTACCCGCACCACCCGTTTGGGCTTACCAGGTCTGTCCAGAGTCTTCCCCCACCCCCTGACCCAACTCACCACCAGATGGTGATCAGTTGACAGCTCCGCCCCCTCTTCACCCGCCCAGCTCCGCCCCTCTCTTCACCCGAGTGTCCAAAACATACGGCCTCAGATCAGATGAAACGATTATGAAATCGATCATTGACCTTCGGCCTAGGGTGCTCTGGTACCAAGTACACTTATGAGCATCCCTATGTTCGAACATGGTGTTTGTTATAGACAATCCATGACTAGCACAGAAGTCCAATAACAGACAACCACTCTGGTTTAGATCAGGGAGGCCGTTCCTCCCAATCACGCCTCTCCATGTGTCTCCGTCATTGCCCACATGTGCGTTGAAGTCCCCCAGCAGAACTATGGAGTCCCCCTCCGGAGCCCCGTACAGGACTCCATTCAAGGTCTCCAAGAAGGCCGAATACTCTGAACTCTTGTTTGGTGCATATGCACAAACAACAGTCAGAGTTTTCCCCCCAACAACCCGCAGGCGTAGGGAGGCCTGGCTCCAGACGGGGGCCCGGGCTTCCTCCGGGCAGGGTCTCTCTATCCCTTCCTCGTTTTTTCATAGGGTTTTTTGAACCATTCTTCGTCTGGCCCCTCACCTGAGACCACTTTGCCATGGGAGACCCTACCAGGAACACAAAGCTCCAGACAACACAGCCCTCAGGTTCATAGGGACACCCAAACCTCTCCACTACGATAAGGTGATTGTTCCCGAAGAGGTATGAAGTTCATTGTGTCTATATTTTTATTGTCTTCCTTTGTTTTTCTAACGCAATATAACTTTTGTACAGCACTGTGTTCAGCCTAGGTTGGTTTTAAATGTGCTCTATGAATAAATTGACTTGACAAAGAGCCGCGGTGCAGATGGAGCAAAATACGTCACTTCTGCAGCTTCAAGTCACAGCGAGTCACGGAAATGTGGTTGCAAGTGTGGTTACACTTTTCATAACTCCACACAGACAGCGTTTACTGGAATATGATATAATGACAAACTGAAAAGCGGCCAAAAAGCGTCCGCATAGCACGTTAACGTTACACTTCCTCTGAGACAGACAGGCACCACAGCATTCTCTATGCCCTGGAGACAGACTGACAGGCACCACGGCGTTCTCTATGCCCTGGAGACAGACTGACAGGCTGGAGGTAGTAGGACAAGACATCTTTATTTCTACAGCACATTTCAGCAACAAGACAATTCAAAACACTTTACATCAAACATTAAAGAGCATTTAACAACTTTCATGAAAGAAATACAGGATAAAATAAAAAAAGATACAAAAAAATAGTTAGGTTAAGGTTACAGTGCAGCGTTTACAAATAATAATAATGATTTAAATGGTTGTGGGGACGAGTTTGGGAGGGGAGATGGAGGCCGGTCGGGGTTTAAAATGTTCTAAGGAAACACTTCTTACTAACTGATTCCAAATGTTATAATCAACTACATAAACCAAGGTAAAGACAACCTGCTTATCCCTGTTTTTATTATCTTTTATTATAACAATCCTGTAGGACTACAGAGGAAGTGCAAATGACTTCTAACCAGATTGTGCACTAAGGGCAGAGGAACAATATCTCTGTAATCAGGTTATTTAGCAACACAGAATAAACAGCTGAGCAAATGTTAAAGAATTGGTCTGATTTAACAAAGATAATCCCAACACTACAAACCTTTCTGTCATCAAAGACTTCAGATCATCTTTTTCTCACAGATCCAGTTCTTAGTATGAGAATACTGTCCTTGTGTCCATTTTCCGTGTTCATTGCAGCATGATGCAGGGTACAGGATATTATAGTTTGTCAATCCTTCTGCCCAGATCCTGTCAGACAGATAAAATGTTCTTTTATCAAACAGCTGAAATTCCTGATTGTTGTTGATTAGAAATAAACTGTTTAATTTCACTTTAAATATTTATATTATCTGTAAATTATCAAATTATTTAAATAACTCATTTATGATTCAGTTTTGTAAATAAATCTGTAACAGATGCTAATGAAAGAATCTCTCTCTCTCTCTCTCTCCTCAGCATCTTTCAATGTAAAACAACTATTTTGGTGACAAACAGTGACCATGATGGAATTGTGATGAAAACCAAAAATCTTTAAAATGTGTCACGTTTTTGTCAGCAGTGATCCATCCAGCCATTCCCATTTCCTTTCTCCTTGTCTCCATATATACCGTAGACCAATCCAGGACTCTCCATCCTTACTCAGGTCATAGACAAACTTCTAGAAGTTGACGAGAGACAACAATCATTTCTCTGTTCACAGTTCAGCATTTCTGTTGTAGTAAAGTCATCTTGTGACTTCATCAGCCACAACAAACACAAGAGGGCTCCGTCGGTTCACCACACATTGAGGACTGGACCCAACACAAACACAAGAGGGATCCCTCGGTCCACCACACACTGAGGACTGGACCCAACACAAACACAAGAGGGATCCCTCGGTCCACCACACACTGAGGACTGGACCCAACACAAACGCAAGAGGGATCCCTCGGTCCACCACACACTGAGGACTGGACCCAACACAAACACAAGAGGGATCCCTTGGTCCACCACACACTGAGGACTGGACCCAACAGCATGACAGTAAACACACATTAGTAATGCAGGAAAGTGAAGAAAGACATTTATACTCAGCAGAGAAACAGAGAACGCATGAGGAACTGCACGTTTAAAGCTCATAAGACAGTTCAAATTTACTTTCATCAGAATGCATGTTAAAAAGGAAAATAAACATTTCAAGGTCATTTTACAAAGATTCCAAATTTAAATGATGTATATTTAAATATTTCCATTACATGTCTTTATCTCTAAAATCACTCAGAAACACACTAACCTGTTCCTCTTCGTTGTTTATGACGACCAGATGTGCTCCTCTCTGCTGACAGTCAGCTCTGCTTTCATCCCAATCCTTCTCCTCCTCTGATTTAAAATAACAACTGTGTCCAAGTCTCGTCCATCCATCAGGACACTTCTCTTAATGTCAAACAACAAGTTTTAAAGACAGATTTCAAGTAATTCAGTGTCAAAGTGATATGACTTGGAGTTGAAACAGTTATAATCAACGGTAACTACACAATCAAGGTCTATGATATAAACGTGTATATTACAGGAGTTTACTGGTTTTAAACTTTTCTCACCTTCAGTTCTGTTCTTCAGCTGCTTTACTTCATCCTGTAACTGACTGTATTTGTTGCTCAGTTGGTCGTATCTGGTCTGCAGCAAAGTGACTGAAATGTAAAATAAGGTGAGCCTTTATTGAGGACAGAAATAAAAGCAGTTACATGAAGAAGAAAAAAGAAAAATTTGAAGCTATGAAAGAGCAAATCGACTAAAGAAATATCTGGTGAAAACCACAACAAAATAAGAAAAGGACCAACACCACCAGATCATTCTGCTTTAATCTAAAGACTTATGTTAAGTTATGTATGCTGTGCATAATGAAATATCTGTGATGGTTGAGGTTCGGCTGGCTGTGAGTTTCTGTTTTGTTGGTTATTTCTGTTATTCCCTCTTGGCTGCAAGTTTCTGTTTTATTTTCTACTTGCTATTTTCTGTTATGCTCTCCTGTTAGTCTCTGTGTCGGCCCTGCCTCTCTGTGTCTCTCGGTGTCCGACCCCCATTCCCTCCTGCCTGCACCAACCAGTGAAGTGGAAGTATCAAGTGTGAACAAGAACCACATCCTGTTTTAGCGCCTGTCTCTTTAAGACCCCTCCTGTAAAAGCCCAGTCTGCTCTGATTGGCTTATTTAAAAAACATGGCACAGATATGCAAAAGGTAGTTGTTAAGCCGTGGGCGGAGATACTCAGACGGGGGAAGTATATTCTAATGAGCCTGACTGTGACAGAGGAAGGGAAGTCAAATGTGAAGAGCTTGTTGAATCCAAGGGGTTAAGCCTGCCTTCACAGATCGTAGCTACTATGGCGCCATTTTGATGCTAAAAAGCCATCACCCCGCCATTAGCATTCCATTGACTGACATTCATTTTGACGTCACTTTGAC
>CM042438.1:2548459-2558459 GCA_023631565.1 Gymnocephalus cernua | reverse complement strand
AGGTTCTAAAATATAGCCTACTAAAATATATATAGTAAAATATATATAGTTATAGCTGATAGAAGTGAAAGTGAAAGTGAGTAAAGTGACGTGACTCGCTGAGAAGCGAGCAGGCTGAGACTAGTTGACTGAACGTTAGTTGTAGAGAAGAGTATGTCGCAGAAAAGGATACAAGAGTTTTTCTTCCGTAATAGTAATGCTAAAGATTGTATCTGTAGATGTTACAGTTGATGTTTCCTCGTCCACCGCCGAGGCAAACTGTTGATCAGCTGTAGCGCCAGAGTCTGGAATAACGTCAGCAAGCAGCAGCCGAGGACGAGGATAAAACACACAATGACTGAGGAAGCCGAGAGTTTTCTACCGGATGGTAGCCTACTTGTACTTTTTAGAGAAAAAGTACACTTCTAAGCAATTCTAATAACTACTCCCCCCCAAAATCCTTTTTTTTCATTTGCATTCCCACTGGCCTAGGAGGGGTAAGGGGAGTGATGCAAGCACGGCAACGGTCTTTATATAGCATTAAAATCAGAAAAGAAATACGCCAAAAAAAAGTATGAACCAGGCTATATACTAAATCTAATGTAGCCTATGTCATAATTTAAAGTCTCCCGAAGGTATCTCTCTCTGTGTGTGGCTGGGTGTGTGTGTGTGTGTGTGTGCAACCAGGCGCTTGTGCAGTTTAACGGTTACATAGGCAGTTAACCACACATTCCCGTTAATCTTGTGATGGACAAGAAAACAAATAAATAACAACAAACAAAAGCCTCTTATTTACGAGATCGGTCTGACAGACCGGCAACTTACAGCGGGGCGGCCAGCGAGCGAGCGATCCGGGCCACCGTTCTCTTAATCCATGGGACCACCACCAGCTGACTGTCCGTCACTTATGGAGCTTCTCAACTCCGAAAACTTTGAAGCAAATTGTCAATTTGGCAACGATTTTCGGATGACTGCCTATAGTCGAAATCTAAACAGTTCATTTCTTGCGTAAAACGTTTTCAGAAGTGACTATAATGATGAATAAAATGGTGAAAAATTGTTAAAAATATCCAGCTGTTGCTCTCTCAAGCACAAACCAGTACAGAAGAGGGTAGGGTAGGGTTTAGGGTAGGGTTGGGTACCGAACTTGGTACTTTGTCAGGTACCAACCGGAGTAGGCCGGTACTACCGAGTACTGATTCACGTAAAATCAATCGGTGCCAAATTTCAACCTGAAATTGCGTACCTAACCGACCTAACCTAACCTACCTAACCGACCCAAACATACAGAGCTGCAGTAAAGATGGAGCAAAATACGTCGCCTCTGCAGCTTGTTCAAGTCGCAGTGAGTCACGGAAATGCCGATGACGCGGTCGCTAGTGTGGTTACACTTTTTAAAACTCCACACAGACTACGCTCGCTGCAATGAAATATAATGACGATCCGTTATAGTAACAACAGTTATCTCAGGACACTTTGCATATAGAGTAGGTCTAGACTACACTCTGTAATTTACAAAGCCCCAACAATCCCCCCCCCCCCCCCCCCCCAAGAGCAAGCATTTGGTACAATAGTGGCGAGGAAAAACTTCCTTTTAGGCAGAAACCTCAGACAGACCCAGGCTCGATGTGGGCAGCATCTTTAGCTGCTGGTTTGGAAACAGAGACACTGATACAGATAGGGCATAGCAGGGCACGGTTGGGCATAGCAGGGCGTAGTGGGCCGTAACAGGGCGTTGTGGGCATAGTAGGGCGTAGTAGGGCAGAGTAGGTCGTAGCGGGGTGTTGCAGGCATAGTAGGACACAGCAGGGTGTTGAGCAGGACCACGGCGGCAGCTGCAGCCATAATTTAGGTGCCACCCCAATGACAAGCATTTTTGGGACATCAATGAACACAGATTGAAAGAAAGAGGAGATCAGTGTGTCAAAGGAAGTCCCCCGGCAATCTAGACCTATAGCAGCATAACTAAGAGCTGGTCCAAGGCAAACCTGAGCCAGCCGTACAAGGGAATCAGACGACTATGAAGAGAAGCAGTGAAGAGGAGGGGTGCCGTGTCTGTAGCTATACACCCTCCCCTGCCGGTCTAGACGAATGCTGCCACTCCTCACTCCCTAACTATAAGTTTTATCAAAGAGGAGAGTTTTAAGTTTAGTCTTAAATGTGGAGACAGTGTCTGCCCCCTGAACCCAGACTGGGAGCTGGTTCCACAGGAGAGGAGCCTGATAGCTGAAGGCTCTGGCTCCCGTTCTACTTTTAGAGACCATAGTCCGGTTAACGTTACACTCCCTCTTAGACAGGCGGATACAACAGTGTTCCCTATGCCCTGGTGACAGACTGACAGGCTGGAGGTTGTAGGGCAAGGCAACTTTATTTCCAGAGCACATTTCAGCAACAAGACAATTCAAAACGCTTTACATCAAACATTAAAGAGCAATAAAAAAAACTTTCATAAAAGAGATAGAAAATAAAAACAGGGTAAAATGGAATAAGATAAAATACAAGAATACAAGTTACAGTGCAGTATAAGATGTAAATAATATGATGAAATAGGTTGTAGGGACGGGTTTGGGAGGGGAGAGGGAGGGGTTTTATTTTGTGTGGAGTGTAAAATGTTCGGAGTAAAAAGCTTAAATACGTTTGGAATTATTTTACAACTGTAATATTTTTGTTATTACAAAAGGTGAAGTACAGGAAGAAGGATCCTTTGCCCCAGACATTGAATTTCAGGTACAGTTTAAAATGTGAACGGTAGCCAGCCCTGGTTACAGGACATGAACTCTGGTCCAGAGATATACAGTATCTCACAAAAGTGAGTACACCCCTCACATTTTAGTAAATATTTCATTATATCTTTTAATGGGACAACACTGAAGAAATAATACTTTACATTGTAGTAAAGTGTAAAGTGTACAGCTTGTATAATAATAATAATAGTATATATAAATGTCATGGTTTTGGTGTTGTCTTATTTTAGTAGTCTGTTTTCTATTTAGTCCCGTTTCCTGTTTTATTTTGAATTCTGTTTTCTTCATGGTCTTGTCTAGATTTACTTCCTGTCTTGTGTTTTCCCGCCTGTCTGATTGTTCTGCCCCACCCTGATGTGTCTCACCTGTTGTATCACCTGTCCCTTGTTTGCTCGTTACCTCCTGTATTTAGTCTATGTGTTCCCCTTGTCCTGTGTCAGATCATTATACTGTTTTTGGTTTTGTGGTCTTGAGAGTTTCTGTTTGTGCTCCTGCTTTCGTATTTGTACCCTGTCCGTGCTCCCGTTTATGATTCCCCGTTCTTTGGATTTTCTGCTGCACGTTTTGGATACCTTGAGTTTTGGTTTGTACTTTGCCTTTGAGTTAATAAAACCCAACTTTGGACACTCTCCTGCTTGCCTGCCTCCTTGATCTCTGCATTTGGGTCCACTATTCCCTGCAACCCTTAACAGTAAAGTATTAAGTGTATAGCTTCTATAACAGTAAATGTGCTGTCCCCTCAAAATAACTTACAGCCATTAATGTCTAAACTGCTGGCAACTAAAGTCAGTACACCCCTATATTAAATTCCCATAGAGGCAGCAGGCAGATTATTATTAAAGGCCAGTTATTTCATGGATCCAGGATACTATGCATCCTGATAAAGTTCCCTTGGCCCCCACACATAGGCGTCGTTTTAGGGGGGGACGGTGGGGACGTGTCCCCACCAGATTTTGTCATGAGTCATTTTGTACCCACCACTTTTTTTTTAAACCTCAAGCTCAATGTAGTTAAAAAATAAAGTTCATAACACATAAGATCACTTACTGTACATGAGGAGCAATATGAGAGAGAAATGTGATCATTGATCTGTTTAGGAACATTAAACCACGTTAAGCTTTGTCACGTTATATTAAGCCCATGAGAACCGTGGGGAGTCAACCCACAGCCGCTGCTGCTGAAGATGTGAAGCAGAAACAACGCTTATAATGTCAGATAACGTCCATAATAATTGGACTTTTGGTTCGATTTTTTCAGAGTTTTCGGTGGTTATAAGGAGCAATATGAGAGAGAAATGATTATTGTTTAGGTACATTAAACCACGTCATGTCATATTGTCAACATGGTACGAAGCAGAACATATGTCGTGTCTAATACTTTTTGAAAACTTAAGGCTTTCTTCTTCATAAAACGAGTCGGACATTACATTTTTGAATACATTTTTATTTATTTACATTAGTAAGCTACAGGGGCCTGTACTGAACCCAGGGTTTTCTGTACCACGACGGTGGATTGTTACCGAGTTCAATCGCCGTGGTAACTTAATCATGCTGAACACCTAACCTGGTCTGGAGCAGGTTATGTTGGAGATTAGAGATCAACCGGTGTAAAAGCACCGCCTACTGACCAATCAATAGGCCTACTCCATTGATAACGGCATCACCATTCTTAGAAGATCCATTGACTGAATGGGTGGAGTTCAGTGAGAAAAAAAGGAGAGAGAGAGAGAGAGAGAGAGAGAGAGAGAGAGAGAGAGAATCTGCGCTCAAGCGTCTACTACCCAAGAGCGATGAGAGGTGTGCTCTTAAAAGTTAAAACATTTAGAGACTGACAACCCCGTTAACATTCCCTGATGGGTATTTATGAAAGGTAGGGCCTATAGATTTTCAGTGGAGGGAATAACGTAGGCCTATTGTAAACTTCTTGAGCCGTGTGTTGCCAATGCGCGCATCGGTTTGAATTATGTTTTCACATTTTTTATTTGCTCCCACCATCGCTTCCCACTGCCAGGGTTGCAACTGAATAGACTAACGACAGTTTATGGAACAAACAAGTGTAATCATGGTCACATCTTGTGCCTGACTGATTGATAAGCCAGTCCCTCCAGACAAACGTGATTATGCGATTGCAGAATTCAATGTATAATCAGCCAAAGTCCGCATATTTATGTGGGGGCCGCATTTTTTCAAATATGCGGGGCTTGCATGATTTCATAATCCCCTCATTTTCGTTGCAAAAAAGTCACACATATCTCAGCAGAAAGTTGAAAAATGTTGCGTTTACTTCACACAAGAGCAGCCATTTTCCCATGTTGCCATGGTAACGTTATGTAGTGACGTAATTTCGCCTACTGACAACATGGTTGGGGGAATCTCTTTTTCATCAAACCACAGTTTTTGCAAGTTACTGCAATTTCATCGCATAAAATTGCACAAATATCCCACATATTCCATCGCATTTTATAAGAAAACGTGCCGCATAATCAAGGATTTCTGCCCGCAACAATCACAAAACTCTGAATTTTTCTGGAGGGACTGATAAGCGTTGTGACTTTACAGCGTCGGCTTTTTTGCCAGCTTTTCTTCCTGTTCTAGGAAGCGACTGGATTGCCTTTTGCTTGTAAACCGTGTATGTGTTATTTATATTTATGTAGAATTGCTCTTATGTAAAATATGTGGCTCTGGTAGATTGACTGCAAACACCGCCTCTTTTATGTGAACGTGCGCGTCTCTAGATTGGTAAACCCTGGGTTGATTCAACTAGTTGATAAACGTTGTGACACAGTTTAACCGTGGTTGTTAGGGTTAGTGCAGCTGGGGAACTGAAAGGAATCCAAGGCATGTTAAACTTGATTTGTAGTAGCCTACAGGCCCCTGGACAACGTCTTTCAAAACATGACCTGCGCGAAAGAGAAAAAAATATGAATGCGTCATTGTCCCCACCACTTCTGGAAAAACACTTCCGAATGCGTCTCTGTCCCCACCACATTTCAAACCAAACTGACGCCCATGCCCCCACATCATCACATACCCTTCACCATACCTAGAGATTGGCATGGGGTACTTTCCATAAGATCATCTCTCAATGCAAATTAAACCAGCTATTAGGCTAACTGACATAAAACCATGTTAATCTGTAGTCAGTCAGATTCAAGGTAAAATATAAGAGTAAGAGTAAAAAGAGCGAGTGAATAAGTGTATAAATTAACATAAAGTAACAGTACACTGTAACAGTAACTGAAAAGGAAAAAAGGAGCTGACGTTTGTTTCTAAACAGTGGAAATGTGAGATATTGAAAAGGAGGTTTGAGAGGGATGTGGAGGTGGCTGGCTTGATACCAGTGGAGGGGTCGCTGAGAACAGTTCAGTCCAGTCACTTTTAATTCCACAGTTTATTTCTTCTTTATTGATTATTGGAGTAGGTATGTGTGGTTTCTAAGAGGGAAAAGGATATGGGATACAATTAGCTCCATAATGCCACAATACAAGGCCACAATTAACTTGAATGACAATCAAACATTTACACAAGAACTTAGAATGCAGCAAATAAGCTATGTAGCCTACAAAGTCATTACATAATTATATCTCTGCCCCGTAATTAATAAACTAACAATGCATATAAATAATCAAATGCACATATTCTTACACCAGTGATTCAGATGAGCAATGTAAACCAAGTTCAACTGGTCAATATAACAGCACCTTTAAACAGCAGACAAACTCAAAGGAATGCTAGATTAGCGCTCGCCTCATCATAATTAAAGTAGCAACATCCCATCAAAGTAAAAACATATGAAACTTACATATCTCAATAACGCACACAAGACAGGAGACACGACATTTCCAGCAGCAACACACCAGGATTCCTCCATGTGGCCTGAACAAAGGGAAGGGGCTGTGGGCTCAGGTGCTGTCTAATGAAGTCTGAGGCTGGTTGAGGCTAATTAGTTGGAGGTGCAGTGGACTACATGGGGAAATGAGCGGCAAGGAAAAGGGGGCGTGGCAACTGCTCTGCAAGTGCAGGACAGAGCTGAAAACTTCCAAACATGTTTATATCTCACAAATAAAGGACATATCTCCTGACGCACGTCACGCAGCGATGTGTTTTCAGTGATTATCTGAAATCTGGTTTGGACTTTGAGTTCACTATTTAATAAACACTATATAGGGAATAGTGAGGGAGTGAATGAGGGAGCAGTTTCCAACACAGCTGAAGAAAGAGGAAGGTGACGGACATCCAGCTGAAAAGAAGGACATCCGGCGGTGTTTCCGGCGGCACCGGAGCCATCCCGGCAGTGGAACGGTTGTGGATGTAGACCACATGCAGCACGACAACTTGAAGTTATTTTCTCAACTGACTGCCCCAGAGACAGAATGTAGATATTCTACATGTCTTTAACCCTCCTGTTGTCCTCGGGTCAAATTTGACCCGTTTATGAAAACTTTCTATATCAGAACTATGACAAAAGAACGTTGGAAAAAGTGACAAAAACACAGGAAAAAAATTGTCAAAAATTTGGAAAGAGTACCAAAAAAAAACATGTAAAAAAAATCACCAAAGGTGACAAAAACGTGTTTAAAAAAGTGACAAACATCTTGAATAAAAGTGGAAAAAAGACATTGGAAAAAGTGACAAAAACATAATTAAAAAATGCAAACAAAATGACAAAAAAGAACAACAAAATGTTCAAATTACGACCCAGAAAAACAAAGTTGCAGGTCGACGGGAAGACAACACAAGGGTTAAAAACACCAGATTACATTACATAACAACATCTTTTAAGATTCAACGCCATTTCTTTTATATTTTGGACAATGATTACAGATTTGGACAATTACACTTATTTCACTCGTAGTCCATTTTTCCAAGTCTTCCATGTGTATGAGGTCATGCATACTTGTGTTAACGGCTAGTTAGCTGAAGTGTTGTTGTTGTTGTAACTGAACTTAAAATGATCAAGTTATTTCTCTTGTGGCTCTTTTTGTCAGTTACAGCTTCAGGTGCATTACCACCACCATCTGGACTGGAGCAGTACTGACTCTGGTTTGCATGTAGCTCTTGAAAACTGACTGACTGCAGTCAGATTAGTGACGTGGCTAACAGAGACTCATCAACAGTATGTGGCGAGGTGTTTACTAAAGTGCTGCATGTGGATTTAATCCAGATATGAGACGCTAGAAATGACGAGTGTAAATGAGACCTCGGTTAAGATTTGGGAAATATCCTCATCACGGTAAACCAACAGTTGTGGTTGGGTTTAGAGTAGGTTGGGTACCAAACTCAGTACTTTTTAGGGTACCAACCAAATAACGTCGGTAAAACTAAAGACTGATTCAGGTACTTTAGAGCAGTGGTTCTAAAAAAAAAATTCAATAATGTTCATCATTTGAATTGTGTTTTAAGCCAAGTACCTCCTGACCAGCGATAGATTTACCAAACAGCCATGTGACTGAAAAACATTTAAATGATGATGAAAAAAGGCAACAAAAACTTAAAAAACTTGGAAAAAGTCGGTAGAAAGAAGGAAGAAAGGCAAGAATAGGTGGAAAATAGTATCAAAAACTTAGAAAACAGCGACAAAAACTTCATAAAAAGCGACAGACTTGTAAAAAAAATACAGTAGAAACAAGGAAGAGAAACTTCGAAAAAAAGTGATAAAAACCTTGAAAGATGTGGAAATGTTTTTTGAAAAACAGAAACTTCGACAAACTTGAAGAAAAAAAAGAAGATAGCAGAAAAAAGAAAAGGAAGGAAGGGAGGGAAGAAGGAAGGAAGGAAGGAAGGAAGGAAGGAAGGAAGGAAAGAAGGAAGGATGGAAGGAAAGAAGGAAGGATGGAAGGAAAGAAGGAAGTCAACAACAGGTTGAAAAAAGTGAAAAAAAGCGACAAAAACTTTAAAAAGTGACAAATTTCAAAAACAGTGACAAAAAACCTAGAAACAAATGCTCACGTACCCCTGCAGTCCTCGAGAGTACCTCTTGGGGTACACGTACCTCCATTTGAGAAACACTACCTCAGAGCGTGTACGTGAGCGCGAGCGTCTCTGCCTTCTCTGCATGTTTGACAGAGAGCGAGGCTCAGCTCAGACACACTCAGCTATTCCACAGTCTCAGATGAAAACAAAGGGTGATGGTGCATCTTCTCCGTTGTGGCCCCGAGACTCTGGAACAAACTTCCCATTCATGTCAGGTCCTCCTCTACTGCCCAGATCTTTAAGGCTCGTCTTAAAACACATTGGTATTCTTTGGCGTGTGGTTTAGTTTAGGGACATTTGTTTAGAAGTCTGTTGTTTGTATGATGTTCATTGCGTCTATATTTTTATTGTCTTCCTTTGTTTTTATAACATAATATAACTTTTGTACAGCACTGTGTTCAGCCTAGGTTGGTTTTAAATGTGCTCTATAAATAAAGTGACTTGACTTGACACAGAGCTGCGGTGCAGACGGAGCAAACTACGTCGCCTCTGCAGCTTCAAGTCACAGCGAGTCACGGAAATGAGGTCGCAAGTGTGGTTACACTTTTTCATAACTCCACACAGACAGCGTTTACTGCAATATAATATAATCACGAGCTGGCACCACAGCGTTCTCTGTGCCCTGGAGACAGACTGACAGGCACCACAGCGTTCTCTGTGCCCTGGAGACAGACTGACAGGCACCACAGCGTTCTCTATGCCCTGGAGACAGACTGACAGGCACCACAGCGTTCTCTATGCCCTGGAGACAGACTGACAGGCTGGAGGTTGTAGGACAAGGCATCTTTATTTCTAGAGCACATTTCAGCAACAAGACAATTCAAAACACTTTACATCAAACATTAAAGAGTAATTAACAACTTTCATGAAAGGAATACAGGCTAAAATATAAAAAGATACAAATACAATAGTTAGGTTGAGGTTACAGTGCAGCGTTAATAAAAATAATAATGATTTAATTGGTTGTGGGGATGGATTGACTTCTAACTAACTGATTCCAAACGTTATAATCAACTACATAAACCAAGGTAAAGACAACCTGCTAATCCCTGTTGTTATTATCTTTTATTATAATAATCCTGTAGGACTACAGAGGAAGTACACATGACTTCTAACCAGATTGTGCTCTATGAAGGGCAGAGGAACAATATCTCTGTAATCAGGTTATTTAGCAACACAGAATAAACAGCTGAGCAAATGTTAAAGAATTGGTCTGATTTAACAAAGATGATCCCAACACTACACACCTCTCTGTCATCAAAGACTTCACATCTTCTTTTTCTCACAGATCCAGTTCTTCTTATC
>CM042438.1:2495959-2543459 GCA_023631565.1 Gymnocephalus cernua | reverse complement strand
AGCCTAACTTCCATTTACTAAACGTTTCTTCATCACTTCCATTATGTTATAAGTAATTTCTGCACTGCTGTTGCACCAAGCATAATCAATCTAATATTGTTATTTGGCCATACTGGTTGTTTACTTGAACAGTGCCATGTCTTAAACTAATGTTACTGACTGTTGTTACTGTTGTCGTTACAGACTGTTATTTTCTGACCTTGCGATTGACACCTCAGTTGACAAATTATGACCTTCTATGCCCTGTCCACAGCCTACAATAGCGAATTAGTATGTGTTAAAGGGAAGGGCAGATGTGTTTTTCATGGTAGATTTAAGGCTCAGAGAAAAATAACGTAAATAAGAATGTTCAGGGCTTGAAGTAATAAAATTGGTTAAAATGAATATATTTGACCTAAATATGAATATTAATGGATTAAATATAACTGATATTGATAACCACTACCCATTATTTATATAATATTGATAGGGGGTGGTGGTTAGTATTTTGTATTGTATTTCCTATAGCAGTATGACTTGTATTGTACTGGCTGTTTTCATGTGGTCTGATTGTTACATTCTTATTTCAGAGTCAGGACACAGCAGCATGACCATTTCAACAAGGATGTAATACTACTCACTAATCAATCATGGGGAGTAGTGTGCAAACAAGGTCCAAAATCATGGTTACACAAACATGGACACATCCTCAGTGCCTTTGAATTACGGAAGGACTGGGACCACCAGACTGTTTTAGAACGCATCAGGGATGGCTTTGGTGAGCACATTCCAGACAATGTCAGGTGCATGCCTCTTTTTTCCTCTTACTTTGATGATTATTACAAACATTTACTCAGCATTTGTTTTAAAATCTACTTGATTCAGTCACACAGTTAATTTGAGCAAGAAGCCAAAGTGGCGCCCCTACACACACACACACACACACACACACACACACACACACACACACACACACACACACACACACACACACACACACACACACACACACAAAGCTTATTCATTAAATGATTACCATCATTGTAGTAAGTGCAAGCTAAGTTCATTTAGCTATACACCACATTTAAACACAGCTTAAGATGACCAAGTGCTATAAAATAACTTTAAAATGAAATTAAAAAGTACAACACACACAAATATATTTGTCAACAATAACTGATATGGGACAAAGCGCAGAATATATACATGACAACAGATTGAAAAATGAATGGGCCAAAAAAGGCGAGTGAAAAAGTCTTGCAAACTATACCTCTGCTTTACTACTGTTATTAACGAGCTGGATAAGAGTAAACAGCAGCACCAGAAGAGCTACTGGAGGGACGTTACGTTCCTCACTTCAAAACGGAACAAAAGTAGGATTGTGTAGTGACTTTACCCTGCTGTTGAACTCCCGTCCTCCTCATCAAGGACTCCAACATGTTTACGGTGCTGAATCATCACCGTGGTGCTCCCGTGCCAGGCCATGTCGCTTTTGCTTATCTTGCAATTAACACACCTTTTCGATTTATTTAGTGTGAAATGCTCCAACACCTTGGATCAGAGGCGGAGTGGCAATCGGGAGAGTCCGCGAGGACCGGTCTGATAATACCAGGGCTTAAAGTATTCCGGCACTGTGCCGGATCTCCGGCGTGCGGCCGTGAGGGAAAAAAAAAAATAATATTTTGGAACTTGCACTCGGTTTAATATGTTCGAGTCAATTGATTTCACCTACCAATCATATCAGAGGAACGCAACTCTAACTAACGAAGGGATTAAAGTACTCGGGCCTGGTGGGATTTCTGGTGTATGACTGTTTTAGAACAATAAATAAATTAAAAAATCCACATTGGATTTAATTTTGTATGTAGATACAGCTTTAGTTGAGAAATGAGTTGAAAACAAATGGCGCTGGGCATGAATAGAGGACAAGATTAGACGGGAATCCGTGTAATGTAATGTAACTTTTGTTATGAAATAGCAGACATCTCCATATTATCTCAGGTTGTTTATTGTGACCTAGTAGACACATAAAATAGCACACATGAGGACAGGACAGACCCTCTGCACGTTAGGCAGGAATTGATTCGCTTGAATAACTGTTTTTAACCTGAAATAATGCAGCCTGACATTGTGTCTATCCCCTCTGTAACTTATATGGCAGACAGGTGAGCAAAGCGGCTAGTTGAAAAGCCATATTAAACTAAATCAAATTAAAACAGAAATCACGTTAGAGGGGAGGGAGGGACGGGTTAGCAGGTCACCTCAATGTAACAGACAAATAAACGTATAATAAATGAGACCCTTGTTAGCTACTATGGAAAACGCTGTCGAGTATTTCACGTCGCTATTTGTTCCATTAATAAAGAGGTGAATTCGAAGTGCAACAGTGAAACTCCGCTCTGAGTGCACGCACGCTCCCGCGGTCAGGGGATACGAATCCTGGCGGGGGTAAATACCTTGGCACGACACCGGCAACCGCTGCGACTGCGCCTTCACTGACTGACCGTGATTATGATACAAACAAATGTGTGCACGTTCATAGCGAACACGACTTGTCATTAACGATGGCCACTGACTGTGTAAAAGCTCTCTTAATCCCAAACTACCTTGATAAAGCTGTCTGTTTGGAGTCGGCATGGCAGTTATTAAACATAACGGCCTTGTCCCCCCCCCCCCCCCCCCCCAACAAAAAAAAAAGTTTCAGGCTCAGGATTTTTTTTCACTTTAAGCCCTGTACATTGCAAGTTCTTAGCGACACCATCTGGCGGCCTGGTGTGCCGCGGCCGCGCTGCTGCCCGGCCGGCCACTACCCGCAGGTCGAACTGTGCAGCCTCTGCTCAACCCGTACGGCGGGCCGATAGTCTATTACATTTCCCAGTAGATTTTTTGGTCCCACTCCGCCGCTGCCTTGGATGACTTAGGTCGTAGCCTACTGATTTCTCTGCCTCCGCCATGAGTTCAGTTACGGGTCTCTCCGATGGTATTTCCTCTACATCCGCTCTGCTCTTTTTTTCTCTCTCTCGCTCTGCTCTGGTCTGCTCCGCGCTCAACAAAAATTTTTTTATACTCAAACATCTACGCGACTTATTGATTGACATAATAATCGCGCGACACAACGAATCGATAATGAAATTTGTTGACAACTCTTTTAATAATCGAATTTTATCGATTCGTTGTTGCAGCCCTACTAGGTATCTGAAAGTACAACCCTTGAGGACCTTGAGAAGTCAAATGCACCTTTGCTTGACTACTTGGCCAATGCAGGATGTCTGAGGCCTATGAGGTTGATAAGAGACAGGGATCTGTTGGTACAAGACATTGTCATGTTTCAGGTCATCCACAGAGTTCAAGGTCCATTTCAAAGGTATTCAGTGTTAGTTGTTGTACAGTCAGATCAATCTCAAAAGGAATACTAATTTTAACCATTGACCAACAAGGTGTAAGACTAGCTTCACAAAATCTATTAGAAAAAAACAAGGGACAATTTGACAGTGTACAATTGAATTATGGATTGTACAATTATTATATTATTTGTACAGATTCTGTGAAGGACTGAAAACTCTTGGGGTTCTGGACCAAATACGACGACATCCAGACAGCTTTCGACCCCTGTTCTGCTATGAGCTGAACTCACTGACTGCTGACCAGGTGGATGATCTTGGTAGTCGTAACATTATCACAAAGCAACCTGCGAATGTTGAACGATGAAAGACCTGTTATAAATTCATTGCTATAAGAGGCATTCAGATTTTAGATGCGAAGAAGTACGAAATACGCTTACCTGACAATTTATTCAGTATCAGCTGATGTTAATTGCTTTAGAGATGATTCACATACAAATTAATTGGACCAACTACCACTGATAATATTTTTGTTTTTACAGAAGAAGAAGGGCCATCCAAACTAGAGAAGATATTGGCCTTCACAACTGGAACTTCTGTGGTACCGCCTATCGGCTTTTCCCCAACTCCTTCTGTCCAGTTAATTCACAAAGGAGATGATGGCTTCTCTACATCAATGTTCCCTCTTGCCAACACATGTGTTAACTGCATCAAGTTGCCACTACATGCGTCTTACCAACTGTTCAAGGAGAAGTTTGACTTTGCATTGGGAAACACATATGGGTTTGGCAGGGCATGAACATGTCATGCTCTGAAAACTTTTTCTGTCTGTGTCTCACTTTCTCTGTTTGTCTACCTTTTTGCTTGTCTCAGTCTGTTTTCTGAAAAACGTTTAAAACAAGACAGTTATTTTCATTTCTGAATGCCGTATGCAATATAACTTGTGTATTTTTATATAGTTTCACCACAATTTTGTTGACTCAGCCTATGTTTTAAAACATATTTACATTTATTTTTAATGGCCTGTTTCATATTCTTACCAAACTTTCTTTTAACATACTTGTTTCGACAGTTAGAATTTAAACAATTAAGCTGAACATATGCTCTGTATCCCTTTCTGTGACTCACTTTCTGTCGCTTATTTGTCTATCAATCTTTTTGCCTCTCTGATGTGTCTGTTTCTACCTCTGCCTGTTTAAGTCTCTTTGTCTCTTTTGTCCTGTCTTTGAATGTTCGTTCCTTTGAACAAATGTTTATCATGTTCATTTATTTGTCATTACAATGTTTTAACAAAACTTTAATTCACAGAATACACTGCACAAGTGAAGAAAACATTTTAACAAACCTTAACATAACTCCCATGTTATTCACTTAAGAAAGTGAAGAAAAAACATCTATTCCATGGTTCCCATCATTTTCAAGTGGGTTCACTTGTTGAATAATGTTCAATTCTGTTACTGCTCTTTCAATCCTTGGTAAATAAACATAATTCAGACAAAATAAATGTAGTTCATTCAATGAATCCAGTACACCCTGTTCCTCCATGAAGTTAAAGATTTTTATAAAGTGTCTAGATACAACTCTATTGAGTTCTGCCCATAGTCTCTCGATCCTTTGGTTGTGTGAACATACATTGTGGTTGAAGTACTTCAAACTCAACAAAAGCACATGCACTTCCCTGTGTAGTCTTCCTGTTTCCGTCAGATGACAGGAAGGCCTTCCTGTTTAACTGTAATTTTCATATTCACTACTGAACTGTTATGGTTTACAATTCTATATCAGAACATTTCAGCCATGTATATGAGCACGTTTTACTAGTATGTGGTAAAGCTTTTTTGCAGTTTTATGCAAAATGTTGTGCGTGTATATAAGAGCGTTTCACTTGTATGTATGAGAGCGTTTCAGTAGTGTATATAAGAGCGTTTCACTTGTATGTATGAGAGCGTTTCACTTGTATGTGTGAGAGCGTTTCAGCAGTGTATATAAGAGCGTTTCACTTGTATGTGTGAGAGCGTTTCAGTAGTGTATATAAGAGCGTTCCACTTGTATGTATGAGAGCGTTTCAGTAGTGTATATAAGAGCGTTTCACTTGTATGTGTGAGAGCGTTTCAGTAGTGTATATAAGAGCGTTTCACTTGTATGTATGAGAGCGTTTCAGTAGTGTATATAAGAGTGTTTCACTTGTATGTATGAGAGCGTTTCAGTAGTGTATATAAGAGCGTTTCACTTGTATGTGTGAGAGCGTTTCAGTAGTGTATATAAGAGCGTTTCAGTAGTGTATATAAGAGCGTTTCACTTGTATGTATGAGAGCGTTTCAGTAGTGTATATAAGAGCGTTTCACTTGTATGTATGAGAGCGTTTCAGTAGTGTATATAAGAGCGTTTCACTTGTATGTGTGAGAGCGTTTCAGTATTGTGTGCGAGCGAATAATCTTCCAGTTGTTTACGTGAGAGTGTTTCAGTAGTGTATGTAAGAGTATTTCACATGTGTTTGTGAGAGGTAATTCTGAATAATGTCCCTAACGGCCCCTCATAGATCTGGCTCATCTCGAAGAAGCCTACTGTTTCACAGAGAATAACGTTAATAACTCACATCCGGTTCACTGTTCAGGTCGCTACTTCAGGCTGCGCCGCTGCGGCCGACAGTAACGTTACACATCGCGGATCAAATTGTTCGTAAAAGTCGTTATATTGTTTCGGGTTAATGACATGGCTGGATAGCTTGATTGTCTTGTTGTTTAACATACTGTCAAATTATTTTAACTGATTGCCAACTGTACACAATGTTATTATATATTATAAGGGTGGCAAAGTCGTATCTAAGGTCCTTCCTATTTCCTGGAGGAGTGAACAACGTTTGCATTGCATTAGAACCTGATGGATGGGAATGATTGTTCCAGGTATTAGTCAAACCGCCAGGCGTAACCAGGGAAACAGAGTTATTGTTTGTAAAAACTTTAGATTTCGATTGTAAAACTAATTAAAATGTGAAATCAAGTTTTAAAAATATGTTATTTGGCAAGTGACCATGGTATAAGCGGGTTAATGCCCTTCGAGGTGTCCATTGTTAGGTATTAATGGACTTCGGCGGTCACCGTCCTCCGCTGCGCAGAGGACGGTGACCTGCTAGTAAACTACGACCCACCCAGACCTCTCAGGTGGTCTGGGACAGGTCTGCTAGTAAACTACGACCCACCCAGACCTCTCAGGTGGTCTGGGACAGGTCTGCTAGTAAACTACGACCCACCCAGACCTCTCAGGTGGTCTGGGACAGGTCTGCTAGTAAACTACGACCCACCCAGACCTCTCAGGTGATCTGGGACAGGTCTGCTAGTAAACTACGACCCACCCAGACCTCTCAGGTGATCTGGGACAGGTCTGCTAGTAAACTATGACCCACCCAGACCTCTCAGGTGGTCTGGGACAGGTCTGCTTTCTGTCCCCAGAGTCAGAACTAAACAGGGAGAAGCAGCATTTAGTTTCTATGCTCCACATATCTGGAACTAACTTCCAGAAAACTGCAGGTCTGCTGCAACTCTCAGTTCTTTAAATCAAGGCTGAAGACCTTTCTTTTTCATGTTGCCTTTCCTTATATATATTTCTTATTCCTTGCCTCTTTCTCTCTCTCTCTCTGTCTCTATGTCTCCCTCTTTCTGTCTCTTTCTCTCTCTCTCTACCTGTCTGTCTACTACTGACTGTGTTTAGATCAGTGTACCTGTCTCTCTCTCTACCTGTCTGTCTACTACTGACTGTGTTTAGATCAGTGTACCTGTCTCTCTCTCTACCTGTCTGTCTACTACTGACTGTGTTTAGATCAGTGTACCTGTCTCTCTCTCTACCTGTCTGTCTACTACTGACTGTGTTTAGATCAGTGTACCTGTCTCTCTCTCTACCTGTCTGTCTACTACTGACTGTGTTTAGATCAGTGTACCTGTCTCTCTCTCTACCTGTCTGTCTACTACTGACTGTGTTTAGATCAGTGTACCTGTCTCTCTCTCTACCTGTCTGTCTACTACTGACTGTGTTTAGATCAGTGTACCTGTCTCTCTCTACCTGTCTGTCTACTACTGACTGTGTTTAGATCAGTGTACCTGTCTCTCTCTCTACCTGTCTGTCTACTACTGACTGTGTTTAGATCAGTGTACCTGTCTCTCTCTCTACCTGTCTGTCTACTACTGACTGTGTTTAGATCAGTGTACCTGTCTCTCTCTCTACCTGTCTGTCTACTACTGACTGTGTTTAGATCAGTGTACCTGTCTCTCTCTCTACCTGTCTGTCTACTACTGACTGTGTTTAGATCAGTGTACCTGTCTCTCTCTCTACCTGTCTGTCTACTACTGACTGTGTTTAGATCAGTGTACCTGTCTCTCTCTCTACCTGTCTGTCTACTACTGACTGTGTTTAGATCAGTGTACCTGTCTCTCTCTCTACCTGTCTGTCTACTACTGACTGTGTTTAGATCAGTGTACCTGTCTCTCTCTCTACCTGTCTGTCTACTACTGACTGTGTTTAGATCAGTGTACCTGTCTCTCTCTCTACCTGTCTGTCTACTACTGACTGTGTTTAGATCAGTGTATCTTTTAATGTAAAAAAAAAACAGTGACCATGATGGACTTGTGATGAAAACCAAAAACCTTTAAAATATCTCACGTTTCAGTCAGCGGTGATCCGTCCACCCATTCCCATTTGTAAACTCCTAGTATCCAGATATACTGTAGACCAATCCAGGACTCTCCATCCTTACTCAGCTCAGTAACAAACTCCTAGAAGTTGACGAGAGACAACAATCATTTCTCTGTTCACAGTTCAGCATTTCTGTTGTAGTAAAGTCATCTTGTGACTTCATCAGCCACAACAAACACAAGAGGTAAATGATGTATATTTAAATATTTCCATTAAATGTCTTTATCTCTAAAATCACTCAGAAACACACTCACCTGTTCATCTTTGTTGTCAATGACGACCAGATGTGCTCCTCTCTGACAACAGTCATTTCTGCTTTCATACCAAGTCTTCCACTCTTTAGATTTAAAGTAACAACTGCGTCCAAATCTCGTCCATCCATCAGGACACTTCTCTTAATGTCAAACAAGTTTTAAAGACAGATTTCATAAATCAACGGTAACTACACAATCAACATCTATGATATAAATATGTATAATACAGGAGTTTACTGGTTTTAACCTTTTCTCACCTTCAGTTCTGTTCTTCAGCTGCTTCACTTCATCCTGTAACTGACTGTTGTTGTTGCTCAGTTGGTCGTATCTGGTCTGCAGCAAAGTGACTGAAATATAAGATAAGGTGAGCTTTTATTGAGGACAGAAATAAAAGCAGTTACATAAAGAAAAAAAAAAGAAGAATTTGAAACTATGAAAGAGCAAATCGACTAAAACAATATCTGGTGAAAACCACAACAGAATAAGAAACCAACACCACCAGATCATTCTGCTTTAATCTAAAGACTTATGTTAAGTTATGTATGCTGTGCATAATGAAATATCTGTGATGGTTGAGGTTCGGCTGGCTGTGAGTTTCTGTTTTGTTGGTTATTTCTGTTATTCCCTCTTGGCTGCAAGTTTCTGTGTTATTTTCTACTTGCTATTTTCTGTTATGCTCTCCTGTTAGTCTCTGTGTCGGCCCTCCCTCTCTGTGTCTCTCTGTGTCCCCCCCCCCTTCTCTCCTGTCTGCACCAGCCAGCTGATTGTGCACACCTGCTCACCATCTCACCATCACTCCTCCCGCCGTCCACTCCTAACAGTCATCAACTTCAATCAAGCACAGTATTTAAACCCCGGATCTACTCGCCACCTTCGCTGGATCGTTGTTTCCACTTGCATGGTGACACGAGCTCTCAGCTCCTCCAGATCGCTATTTGCAGCTATTTTGCAGTCCTGTATTCTTTGTCTCTGTCCTAACCCTCATCTCTGTGTTCCCTCCTTACAGTCACTACTCCCATTCCTCCGTCTCCAGTCAGCTGGTCTCAGCCTCCAGTCCCCTCCTCTCAGCTCCCTGCTCCTCACCTCGCCGCTTCTCGGCCCCCGGCTTCCAGCGCCCCTCCTCGCCTGTTGCCTCCCCGTTCCCCCTGAGCTTCCTAGCGGCTCCCAGTCCCAGCCTGTGCCCGTACTCTGCTCCTTGGAGTCCAGCTCCCCACAACCCCTCTCCCTCACCTTTTCCCCTTCATTCCAAAATAAATCTTTTGTTTGAACCGAGTTGTGCGTTTGGGTCCGTTCTGTCACCCCCCCGTAACAATATTACTCATTATTTTAAACTGGAATGTAGTTATTTGGTGTCTCTGTCCTTTAACCTGTTCTATATGTTGAGATGTTGTAAATAGTAAATTAGAGGATCACTGACTTCTTAACTGAAGTATCAAGTGTGAACAAGAACCACATCCTGTTTTAGCGCCTGTCTCTTTAAGACCCCTCCTGTAAAACTCCAGTCTGCTCTGATTGGCTTATTTAAAAAACATGGCACAGCTATGCAAAAGGTAGTTGTTAAGTCGTGGGTGGAGATACTCAGACGGGGAAGTATATTCTAATGAGCCTGACTGTGACAGAGGAAGGGAAGTCTAATGTGAAGAGCTTGTTGAATCCAAGGGGTTAAGCCTGTCTTCACAGAGCGTAGCTCCTATGGCGCCATTTTGATGCTAAAAAGCCATCACCCCCCCGTTAGCATTCCATTGACTGCCATTCATTTTGACATCAATTTGACAGCAAATAACTTTGAAGCGTTATGTCATAACCACGAGACGTACTGTCTCATAGTAGAGGAATTACCGTACAGTACAGGAGAAGCTCGCAGGCAGTTTGGACTTACATCAGCTGTTTAGTTTAATTACTAATGTTAACTAGCATTTTAGTTAGCAGTAATTAGCCTGTGCCTATGTTATCTCCTTACATATACCTACGCTCTCCGTCTCTGATAGATTGGGAATGATTGAGATTTCTCTTGGCACAGCTACCAGAAGACTTACAACGTTCAGACACGTTGCTCACGTCACATCTACGTCATCAAGCTCAGTTTGAGGCTGCGCAGTAACGTTCAGCCATCACCGGGAAAGTTCTTCTAATAGACTTCACTGGTCTCCGTCCAGAGCAGCGGGATCTGTTGGTCCATTTCTTTAACTGTCTATCGCATGTTTCCTCATCTAGGCAGCCGTGAAAAAACTGACTGAGTTGTCTTATTTCACAGTTGGTGGATTGGTAGGAACTCCAAATGCTGTAAATGTGTACATTACAGGAGTTTACTGGTTTTAAACTTTTCGTACCTTCAGTTCTGTTCTTCAGCTGCTTCACTTCATCCTGTAACTGACTGTAGTTGTTTCTCAGTTGGTCGTTTCTGGTCTGCAGCCCAATGTCTGAAAGATGAATATTAAACCAATAACGAAGTTTTGAAAAAAACAACACCAAATCATTCTGCTTCAAACTAAAGACAAATATTTGGGACATAAAACTACAGTCTTTGTTGTGTGCTAAATGAGCCAAAGCTTGTATGAGGTCTCATTAGTCTGACTTTCCCAAACTGAATATGTCTTCAGTACAATTAGCTCTCTTCATGTTTCCACTGACAGAGTTTCCTTGCTGAGTGGTGGTATAAAGGAAACATCCTGGTAGTCAAGTGGTGTGTTGATAAAGTTTCAGTTGAATGTTAACACAGAATGAAGATTTCTTACATTATAATCGTGTTAGGAAGGGATCGCTTAACAGGTGATATGGACAGTAGGAATAATTACAGCGATTAATAACTATTTCAGCATATATATGGCATGTCAGTAACAACCTGAACCTTTCCTTTAGAGCCTAAAGCTGATTTAAGTAGACCATGGTGTACTGGTTCAGTATTTGTGACTCAGTAGTTGTGAAGTGTATTTTATCTTACAGTATACGTATAAGATGATGATTCCAGTCATCATCAGAAAGCAGAGCACTGCCAGACAGAGTGCTGCAGTCCTGAAAGTCAGCTATATATCCTGTGCATAATGAAATATCATTCATTATCTCAAATTGGAATTTAGTTATTTAGTGTGTCTGTCCTTTAACCTGTCATATATGTTGAGGTGTTGTAAGTAGTAACTATATCTGACTTGTTAATGTGCAGTGTGTGTAGTTTGATGCCAATTTTCAGGTTCATAATTGTATTTAGAGGTCATCTCGGAATCGGTTTACATGGTTTAATTTAACAAAAACACCATATTTTTGTTGTACTGCACATTGCTGCAGCTCCTCTTTTCACCCTGTGTGTTGAGCTCTCTGTTTTAGCTACAGAGTGAGACATCTCACTTCTGTTCCATCTTTCTTGGGAGTCACACATGCTCAGTACCTAGGAAAGGACTACTAGCCAGTCAGAAGCAGAGTATGAGGGCGTGTCCTGACAGTATCTAGGTAAGGACTACTAGCCAGTCAGAAGCAGAGTATGAGGGCGTGTCCTGACAGTACGTAGGTAAGGACTACTAGCCAGTCAGAAGCAGAGCATGAGGGCGTGTCCTGACAGTACCTAGGTAAGGACTACTAGCCAGTCAGAAGCAGAGTATGAGGGCGTGTCCTGACAGTACCTAGGTAAGGACTACTAGCCAGTCAGAAGCAGAGTATGAGGGCGTGTCCTGACAGTACCTAGGTAAGGACTACTAGCCAGTCAGAAGCAGAGTATGAGGGTGTGTCCTGACAGTACCTAGGTAAGGACTACTAGCCAGTCAGAAGCAGAGTATGAGGGCGTGCCCTGACAGTACCTAGGTAAGGACTACTAGCCAGTCAGAAGCAGAGTATGAGGGCGTGTCCTGACAGTATCTAGGTAAGGACTACTAGCCAGTCAGAAGCAGAGTATGAGGGCGTGTCCTGACAGTACGTAGGTAAGGACTACTAGCCAGTCAGAAGCAGAGCATGAGGGCGTGTCCTGACAGTACCTAGGTAAGGACTACTAGCCAGTCAGAAGCAGAGTATGAGGGCGTGTCCTGACAGTACCTAGGTAAGGACTACTAGCCAGTCAGAAGCAGAGTATGAGGGCGTGTCCTGACAGTACCTAGGTAAGGACTACTAGCCAGTCAGAAGCAGAGTATGAGGGCGTGTCCTGACAGTACCTAGGTAAGGACTACTAGCCAGTCAGAAGCAGAGTATGAGGGCGCGTCCTGACAGTAGCTAGGTAAGGACTACTAGCCAGTCAGAAGCAGAGTATGAGGGCGTGTCCTGACAGTACCTAGGTAAGGACTACTAGCCAGTCAGAAGCAGAGTATGAGGGCGTGTCCTGACAGTACCTAGGTAAGGACTACTAGCCAGTCAGAAACAGAGTTTGAGGGCGTGCCCTGACAGTACCTAGGTAAGGACTACTAGCCAGTCAGAAGCAGAGTATGAGGGCGTGCCACACTAGCAGCTGGCGAGCATTACAATGTGTGTTCATGCACGTGCAGAGGGTGCTTGAGCACCTGCTGGACTTTGGGCTTTGTCACTTTGTAAACCTATAACGTGCACAAAACAGATATATAACACAATAAAGGAAAAGGGAAAAGCCAAAAAAGCATAATATGAGCACTTTAACAGAAGTATCAAGTGTGAACAAGAACCACATCCTCTGTTTTAGCGCCTGTCTCTTTAAGACCCCTCCTGTAAAAGTCCAGTCTGCTCTGATTGGCTTATTTAAAAAATATGGTGCAGCTATACACAAGGTAGTTGTTAAGCCGTGGGCGGAGATACTCAGACGGGGGAAGTATATTCTAATGAGCCTGACTGTGACGGAGGAAGTGGAGTCAAATATGAATAGCTTGTTGAATCGCATGTTTCCTCATCTAGGCAGCCGTGAAAAAAATGACTGAGTTGTCTTATTTCACTGTTGGTGGATCGGTAGGAACTCCAGATACCCAAATATATATATAAGAACTGGAAAAGTATGTTTTTATGACATGTGTCTATTAGGATATGACAGTTTGTATTAAAAGAAAATACTCACAGCGAATGTAGAGTCCAGCCAATACCAGAAGATAAAACCCTCCCAGAGCCACTGCAGTAGCTCTGAAACACTTTCTGTCGTTGGCTGCAGGGGTGTTTTGAGTGTGTGGTCCTACAGAGACAAAATACATCCAGAACATGGTTTATTATGTTGGAAGGTTGAACAATAAGAATGACTCACGAGGCACCTCTGTGGAAACACTGGGTCAGAATTTTATTAAAAAATCTTTTAATTATTTTTTAGTCAGTGATAGTGATGGTTTTATTATGACACCGACAAACGATATGAAGGTTAATGAAATACTCTCAACACTAACAAATAGTAAAGCAAAGGACATTTATGGTCTTGATACTGCTTTCTTAAAAACTCATAAAGAATCTTTGACGACCCCTTTAACTAAATTATTAAATGAATCTATTAATGAAGGTACCTTTCCAAGTGTCTTAAAGTCTGCTATTGTGACCCCGGTGTAGAAATCTGGTGACAAACAAAAAGTTAGCAATTACCGACCGATTAGCATCCTTCCTGTCATCTCAAAGGTCATCGAAAAGGTGGTAGCAAAACAACTAATTGCTCACCTTGATTCTAAGGCCCTATTACACCCTATGCAATTCGGTTTCAGGAAAAAACACTCAACTGAAACCGCTTGCTGCTACTTCCTTGAACAAATTAAAACAAATTTAGATCAAGGTGGAGTGGTGGGTGCTGTTTTTCTTGATCTAAGCCAGGCTTTTGACACAGTTAATCATGAAATACTATTACGTAAATTACTACACTACAATCTTTCATTATATACACAAAACTGGTTTAATTCTTTCCTGAGTGGACGACAGCAGTGCGTGCAAATGAACAATGCATTATCCCAAATGAAAAAATGTACTATGGGGGTCCCGCAAGGGTCAATTTTAGGGCCGTTGCTTTTTAGTATATATATAAATTACCTTCCTTTAGTATGTACTGATGTTGATTTAATAATGTATGCTGATGATACTGTTCTGTACACTCATGGGAAGAATGCTACAGAGGTTGCTTTACAATTAACTAATGTAATGCATAAAGTAGCGGAATGGTTACAAAACTCATGCCTCACTTTGAATACTGAAAAGACGGTAACCATGTTTTTTAAAAATAGATGTAAACTTAAGGAATGTCCTGCGGTCTTAGTAAATGGGCATCCAATTAAAAATGTGGATGAATTCAAATATCTGGGTGTCACCCTGGATCCAACTCTTAATTTTAAAAAACATGTTAAAAAATTGAGTAGTACACTAAAATTTAATCTTATGAATTTCAGACATATAAGAAACTCTCTTACCATTGAGGCTTCCAATATTTACTTGAGTGCAATGATTGTTCCACACTTTTTGTACTGCATGACAAGTTGGTCTCAAGCAGGTAAAACAGTCTTGAGACCACTTGAATCATTATATAAAAGAGCCCTTAAGATTCATGATAAAAAACAACTCAATATCACCACTGTAAAATACTTACTAAGTACAATATTTTAAATTTAGAAAATTTGATAATGCATTCTAATGTTTGCTTACTTTTTAAAATCATTCATAAGGCTGTCGCTCCTCCTCTAAAAAAATGTATAACGCTCAAATCAGAAAAAAAAAGAAGTACTCGGTCAGCTACTAGAGGAGAGTGCAATATCCCAAATCGCAAAACCTCTTTTGGCAAATCATCTTTTACTTTTGCTGCCATAACTCAGTGGAATTCTCTCCCCACACACCTTATTACAAGTACACATTTTTTAACTTTTTCGAGTATGACAAAAGAATGGTTACTGTCACAACTAAACTCTACACATTTATGAGGTGTGTGTGTGTGTGTGTGTGTGTGTGTGTGTGTGTGTGTGTGTGTTGTGAGTGAATGTATTGGGAAAGGTAAGGACATTTTATCGAATATCTTGGCTGGGGTGGGGTTAGTTCTTGCAAAGGGGAAAAATTGTTCAGTTGAGAGTTTTTATTGTACATGAAGTATGCCTGTGATGTACAATTGTGTATATGTGTGTATGTATATGTGTGTATATATGTATGTATATGTATATGTATGTTTGTATGTATGTATGTATGTATATATATATATATATATATATGTATATGTATGTGTGTGTATGTATGTGTGTATGTATGTATGTGTATATATGTGTATGTATGTATGTATGTATGTATATGTGTATATGTATATATGTGTATATATATGTATATGTATATATGTATATGTATGTATATATGTATATGTATATATATATATGTATGTTTCTGTATTTTACATGCATGAACTTTTGTTTTATAGTGTTATTGCCCTGCCAAGGGACTACAGGCGGAAAATTGCACTTGTGCTATAACCTGGCTCAATGCATCTCTCCTTGTTTTGTTGCAAGGTTAATGTTAATTTGTGCACTGTCCCTGTTCAAATAAAATGAGAAACCAAACCAAACCAGATTACAGCACCAAGACACCTGATAATGACCCAGAGTCAATGGTGACCAATGGTGGATTGATTGATTCATTGTGAATTATTATTTAGTATCTAATTGTGATAAAGCCACATGTAACCTGACATGAACTTCCCCTTTACAACAATCATCTTTTCAGACTTACTGGCTCTTTGTGGCCCAAGATCATCGTGATGCTCTTCCTCCTCTAAGATCTCCACCTGACTCTCCTCTTCCTCTCCGCTGTTCTCTTGGACGTTTGTGTTATATCTCACATTCAGGCTCAAACGTGGAGCAGCGACAGAATCTGCAGCCATCTTGACAAACTGACAAACTGAACTGAACGTATTCTCTCTGTCTCACTGTCTGTCTTTAAGTTGGTCACTCCTTTAACACAGGAAGTGGCTGCAGCACAAACCAATCAGACAGATGCACACACTCATACATGTGTTACTGTTAGACAAAAACTCACACTTAACTTAAAATATGACTCAAATTCCAGTATTCAGTCATTTGGGAATTGGAATTATGAAACCCTGCAGTTAAACTTTTTAAAAGTATCTTAAAGTAAAGTAAAGCTGTTTGTTCCGGACTGTAAAATTGAGGAAATAAACCTGTCTCTGAATAGCAGACACAGGAACTGTTGTTGGACCAGACACTTATTTTAGAGGAAGTGAAGTTTAGATGTGAATTTCAATGTTTGAGTCAAACAAACAAAACACATGATAGACCGTCTTCTTTACTGACACACAACCAGGGTCTGTGATAATTAGCTGAAGTTCAGCTGGATGGAATAAAGAATAAGCTCTGCTACATGCACAGCTAGTAACACACAGAGAGCAGATCATAGATGCAAAACAGAGCAGAGGAGAAAAGATGAAGAGATGAGGGACCAATGTTGCAAGTCTTCCATGTGTAATAGTTTATCCATATGTGTGTGTTAATGGCTAGTTAACTGAACCTAAAACCTAACCTTTTTGTCAGTTACAGCTTCAGGTGCATTACCACCACCATCTGGACTGGAGTAGTACTGACTCCGATTTGCATGTAGCTCTTGAAAACTGACTGACTGCAGTCAGATTAGTGACGTGGCTAACAGAGACTCATCAACAGTATGTGGCGAGGTGTTTACTAAAGTGTTGCATGTGGATTTAATCCAGATATGAGACGCTAGAAATGACGAGTGTAAATGAGACCTCGGTTAAGATTTGGGAAATATCCTCATCACGGTAAACCAACAGTTGTGGTTGGGTTTAGAGTAGGTTGGGTACCAAACTCAGTACTTTTTAGGGTACCAACCAAATAACGTCGGTAAAACTGAAGACTGATTCAGGTACTTTAGAGCAGTGGTTCTAAAAAAAAATTCAATAATGTTCATCATTTGAATTGTGTTTTAAGCCAAGTACCTCCTGACCAGCGATAGATTTACCAAACAACAGCCATGTGACTGAAAAACATTTAAATGATGATGAAAAAAGGCAACAAAAACTTAAAAAACTTGGAAAAAGTCGGTAGAAAGAAGGAAGAAAGGCAAGAATAGGTGGAAAATAGTATCAAAAACTTAGAAAACAGCGACAAAAACTTCATAAAAAGCGACAGACTTGTAAAAAAATACAGTAGAAAGAAGGAAGAGAAACTTCGAAAAAAAGTGATAAAAATCTTGAAGAATGTGGAAATGTTTCTCGAAAAAAAAGCGACAAACTTGAAGAAAAGAAGAAGACAGCAGAAAAAAGGAAGGAAGGAAGGAACAGGTTGAAAATAGAGACAAAAACCGACAAAACTTAAAAAAAGTGACAAACTTCAAAGATCACAAAAACTTCAACAAAGTTGGAGAAAATAAGAAGACAGTAAAAAAAAAAATGTTCCCCATTTGAATTGTGTTTTAAGCCAAGTACCTCCTGACCAGCGATAGATTTACAGCATCAGCAGCCATGTGACTGAAAAACATTTAAAAAGAAGAAGACAGCAGAAAAAAGGATGGATGGAAGGAAGGAAGGAAGGAAGGAAGGAAGGAAGGAAGGAAGGAAGGAACAGGTTGAAAATAGAGATAAAAAGCGACAAAACTTTAAAAAAGTGACAAACTTCAAAGATGGAAATGTTTTTTGAAAAAAGCAACAAAAACTTCGACAAACTTGGAGAAAATAAGAAGACAGTAGAAGAAGGAAGGGAAGAAGAAAATAGTGAGAAAAAGCAACAAAAACTTAGAAACAAGCGCTCACGTACCCCTGCAGTCCTCCAAAGTACCTCTTGGGGTACACGTACCTCCATTTGAGAAACACTACCTCAGAGCGTGTACGTGAGCGCGAGCATCTCTGCCTTCTCTGCATGTTTGACAGAGAGCGAGGCTCAGCTCAGACACACTCAGCTATTCCACAGTCTCAGATGAAAACAAAGGGTGATGGTGCATCTTCTCCGTTGTGGCCCCGAGACTCTGGAACAAACTTCCCATTCATGTCAGGTCCTCCTCTACTGCCCAGATCTTTAAGGCTCGTCTTAAAACACATTGGTATTCTTTGGCGTGTGATTTAGTTTAGGGACATTTGTTTAGAAGTGTGTTGTTTGTATGATGTTCACTGCGTCTATATTTTTATTGTCTTCCTTTGTTTTTATAACATAATATAACTTTTGTACAGCACTGTGTTCAGCCTAGGTTGGTTTTAAATGTGCTCTATAAATAAAGTGACTTGACTTGACACAGAGCTGCAGTGCAGACGGAGCAAACTACGTCGCCTCTGCAGCTTCAAGTCACAGCGAGTCACGGAAATGAGGTCGCAAGTGTGGTTACACTTTTCATAACTCCACACAGACAGCGTTTACTGGAATATAATATAATCACGAGCTGGCACCACAGCGTTCTCTATGCCCTGGAGACAGACTGACAGGCACCACAGCGTTCTCTATGCCCTGGAGACAGACTGACAGGCACCACAGCGTTCTCTATGCCCTGGAGACAGACTGACAGGCTGGAGGTTGTAGGACAAGACATCTTTATTTCTAGAGCACATTTCAGCAACAAGACAATTCAGAACACTTTACATCAAACATTAAAGAGCATTTAACATCTTTCATGAAAGGAATACAGGCTAAAATATAAAAAGATACAAATACAATAGTTAGGTTAAGGTTACAGTGCAGCGTTAAAAATAATAATAATGATTTAATTGGTTGTGGGGATGGATTGACTTCTAACTAACTGATTCCAAATGTTATAATCAACTACATAAACCAAGGTAAAGACAACCTGCTAATCCCTGTTTTTATTATCTTTTATTATAATAATCCTGTAGGACTACAGAGGAAGTGCACATGACTTCTAACCAGATTGTGCACTATGAAGGGCAGAGGAACAATATCTCTGTAATCAGGTTATTTAGCAACACAGAATAAACAGCTGAGCAAATGTTAAAGAATTGGTCTGATTTAACAAAGATGATCCCAACACTACACACCTCTATGTCATCAAAGACTTCAGATCATCTTTTTCTCACAGATCCAGTTCTTAGTATGAGTATAATATCCTTGTGTCCATTTTCCTTGTTGATCGCAGCATGATCCAGGGAGCACGATATTATAGTGAGTCAGTCCTTCTGCCCAGAACCTGTCAGACAAATAAAATGTTCTTTTATCAAACAGCTGAAACTCCTGATTGTTGTTCGTTAGAAATAAACTGTTTAATTTCACTTTAAATATTTATATTATCTGTAAATTATCAAATTATTTCAATAACTCATTTAAGATTCAGTTTTCTAAATAAATCTGTAACAGCTGCTAATGAAAGAATAAAACCCATCTCTCTCTCTCTTAATGTAAAACAACTATTTTGGTGACAAACAGTGACCATGATGGAATTGTGATAAAACCAAAAATCTTTTAAATGTCTCACGTTTCATTCAGGGGTGATCCGTCCAGCCATTCCCATTTGTATCCTCCTTGTGTCCATTCACGCCGTAGACCAATCCAGGACTCTCCATCCTTAATCAGCTCAGTAACAAACTTCTAGAAGTTGACGAGAGACAACAATCATTTCTCTGTTCACAGTTCAGCATTTCTCTTGTAGTAAAGTCATCTTGTGACTTCATCAGCCACAACAAACACAAGAGGGATCCCTCGGTCCACCACACACTGAGGACTGGACCCAACACAAACACAACAGGGATCCCTTGGTCCACCACACACTGAGGACTGTACCCAACACAAACACAAGAGGGATCCCTCGGTCCACCACACACTGAGGACTGGACCCAACACAAACACAAGAGGGATCCCTCAGTCCACCACACATTGAGGACTGGACCCAACACAAACACAAGAGGGATCCCTCGGTCCACCACACACTGAGGACTGGACCCAACACAAACACAAGAGGGATCCCTGGGTCCACCACACACTAAGGACTGGACCCAACAGCATGACAGTAAACACACATTAGTAATGGAGGAAAGTGAAGAAAGATATTTATACTCAGCAGAGAAACAGAGAACACATGAGGACCTGCACATTTAAAGCTCATAAGACAGTTCACATTCATTTCATCACAATGCATGTTAAAAAAGGAAAATAAAAATGTCAAGGTCATTTTACAAAGATTTCAAATTGACATTATGTATATTGAAATATTTCCATTAAATTACTTTTTCTCTAAAATCACTCAGAAAGAAACACACTCACCTTTTCCTCTGCGTTGTTTATGATGACCAGATCTGCTCCTCTCTTCTGACAGTCAGCTCTGCTTTCAGACCAAGTCTTCTTCTCTTTAGATTTAAAGTAACAACTGCATCCAAATCTCGTCCATCCACCAGGACAGCACTCTTAATGTCAAACAACAACTTTTAAAGACAGATTTCATATCATTCAGTGTCAAAGTGATAAGACTTGGAGTTGAAACAGTTATAATCAACGGTAACTACACAATCAAGGTCTATGATATAAATGTGTATATTACAGGAGTTTACTGGTTTAAAACTTTTCTCACCTTCAATTCTGTTCTTCAGCTGCTTCAATTCATCCTGTAACTGACTGTTGTTGTTGCTCAGTTGGTCGTATCTGGTCTGCAGCAAAGTGACTGAAATATACGATTAGGTGAGCCTTCATTGAGGATAGAAATAACAGTTACATAAAGAAACGTAAAAAAATAATGTAAAATAAGAATTTGAAACTATGAAAGAGCAAATTGACTAAATAAATATCTGGTGAAAACCAGACTGGTGAAAACCGTACTCTGCTCCTGGGCGTCCAGCTCCCCACAACCCGTCTCCCTCACCTTTTCCCCTTCATTCCAAAATAAATCTTTTGTTTGAACTGAGTTGTGCGTTTGGGTCTGTTCTGTCACTCCCCCGTAACAATATCACTCATTATTTCAAAGTGGAATGTAGTTATTTGGTGTCTCTCTCCATTAACCTGTTCTATATGTTGTGATGTAAATAGTAAATAGAGGATCACTGACTTCTTAACTGAAGTATCAAGTGTGAACAAGAACCACATCCTGTTTTTGCGCCTGTCTCTTTAAGACCCCTCCTGTAAAAGACCAGTCTGCTCTGATTGGCTTATTTAAAAAACATGGCACAGCTATGCAAAAGGTAGTTGTTAAGCCGTGGGCGGAGATACTCAGACGGGGGAAGTATATTCTAATGAGCCTGACTGTGACAGAGGATGGGGAGTCTAATGTGAAGATCTTGTTGAATCCAACGGGTTAAGCCTGTCTTCACAGAGCGTAGCTCTTATGGTGCCATTTTGATGCTAAAAAGCCATCACCCCCCCGTTAGCATTCCATTGACTGCCATTCATTTTGACGTCACTTTGACAGCGAATAACTTTGAAGCGCTATGTCATAACCACGCGACTTACTGTCTTATACACAGTAAAAAATGGGGTGTTAATATTTCAGAGTAAAGTTATTTTAACCCAGATAGAGTATTTTCAACATTTTTGAGAGTAAAGTTGCTCTATCAGTGGAGTTAAAAGTGAGTGTAAATATCTGCAGATACGCAGTGACAATTTCAACTCTACAGCAGTGATGACTACCCGCCACTCTGCTTTGCTGAAGTTTGGCACGTACGTTGGTGGAGGAAGATTGCGAAGGAATAGCTAGGCCACTGATATTGCTAGGTAAGTTACATCCCCGTTTTGTCAACACCAAACCGTTATTTTTTAACTTTACATAATTTTAGAGTTGTGCTGATGTTGAGGTCATATTATAAGTTACGAGTTCCATGCAGCGGATCCCCCTTGCAGTGAGCTCGTCATCAGCCAGCTAAATTAGCTTGTCAGTTCAGATGGTTGACAGCAATAACTGTTATATGATATACCCATGGAATATGTTGGATGTTTTTGTGAATGGCTTGCTGTTTCATATGGCTAAAAATAGGTAACGTTAACCCATTTGCTGCAGAAAATGGTAGCTTAACGTTATATTCAACCAGCACAACTTTGTCTACTTCAGCCTTTGTAATTGCAGTGTAACGTCTAAGTAATGCATAGTGCATTGCGTAGCTAATACTACTGAGAGAAATGGATAGTTAGCTAACGCTTAGTTGAACCAGCAATAAATGATGATTTTGAATATATATTTTCTTTGCTAACAGGCAAAATGCTGTTGCGTGTTCAGCTCGGGGAAGAGCAGAAATACGTCAAGCTGTCTGAGCTGACATTCAATGCTTTCTTGAAAGAAGGTGGGTATATTAGGTTAAAGCAATACACATCACCCCAATGACAAAATAATACAGCATTAAGCTATTATCTTATGATATCTAGTTAGGTCTATAATCATTTCTGCTGTGCTTTATATTTTCAGTAACATAAAATCAGGTGCAGATCCTTGTCTTTCATCATTCTGAATACATGAGGCAAACTTAAATATGACCTTGGATTCTTGTGAGAAGGGAATGCATGTTTTTCTTTTTTCTTTTTCTTTTTTTAACAGTGTGTCTAAAATTCAACATACCAGAAAGCAGACAGCCAGACATTAAGGTGTATGACCAGTCTAACACAGAAGTTGACTCAGATGTTTTTGAAGAATTAGTAAAGGAGTCACCTGGAACTTTCAGAATCATGCTGTGCAATGGACTAAGTATTCATTCATTCAATTAGTTTTTTAGTTTAAAGGCCAGAATGAGAACCTTTATTGTCTTAAAAATAACTATCTATGTTTTGCACAAATTTAATAATGAACAGATACCTCTCAATCATCATCATGCTCGGGTACATCTGATGACACCATCATTCTGAATTTCACTATGTGTGACGATGTTGAAGAAGTAGCGGCTGGCGAAGGAAGCCAGCCTAAAAGGCCATGCCACATAAACTATGAGGCAAAAGCAGTAAGTGATGAACATTGCTGTTAAGTCCAATCTGAATGTTGTTTCATCATGTGACAGCATTACATATTGTTTTATAATTACGGAAAGCACATTTTATTCCACCTATAGTTGATTGAAAAAATCCTAACATCAAAGCCTGGTGGTGAACGCATTATGCAAGAGTATGGAAAAACCAAATCTCTGACAGATGCCACCAGAAGACAGATGATCAACATACTTGCTGCTGAGATGACTGAAACACATGGGTAAGCATTAAGCATATAGATGGGCTGTAAAGAAACATTGTTATTATTTTCCGGTTATAAATTATGTAAAATGTGTTGTGCAATGTCAATTCAGTGTGATGTTAACTTTGAATTCATATGCTAGGACATCCCCCCCCAAAAGTGTCAGAGTGATGTATGCACAGGGGATAGTAGCTTTGTTTCCCTATCTAGAAGACCCATACTCACAACATGGATATGTAAGTAAATGGGTTATTGCAACATTATGCACATATTCACTCTTTGAAATGGGAATAGTACTCCTTTATAATTTATTTATAATAATATAGGAACATTACTACGATCCGGAGAGTGGTTCCGGATACCTTGCATGGCGATTGAAGACCATACAAAGAAAAACAGCAGAGGAAAGAGGTGCCTCAGTCAGCAAATCTCCTAAAGGTATGTTTTCTGATCAGTGACATGTAATTATAATAGTGACCTGTGAATTGTACAGAAAGGATTTCTTAACACTGTATTTTGTCTTAAGTTGGTGGGCCAGGCCGTGGTCGTCAGCCCTTCACCTATGACAGAGAGCCATCTGATGAAGATGTGGAAGCATCTATTGCTGTTTTGAGACACTCTGCTGATGAAAACACTGTCCGTGAGAAGATGAAAATGACCTTCATATATCGGCAAGCAATGGTCAACGATGAAGCCAAATCATCAGATGTCTTCTCCGTCTTCTCAAGATTTCTGGACACACCAGGACTGGTATGACAACTTAATTCACTGCATCACCAAAAATATCCAATGTAGCATCAGGTAACACTCATTATTTCTGTCTTTGTGTGTTACATTGCAGATAGAACAAGATTTCAGACTTCTGTTTGGTGAGGCCACAGCCAACAAATTCTTGGAGAAGTGGCCAACCACTTTCAAAGCAAAAGTAACTAGAACTGCAAGCAGTTATGAACGGGGTCCAAGCCTCGTGCGCCGGTGCCCCCCGGCGACGCCGAGAGCCCGCGAAAACGGAGCCCCCGAAAGGAGAACCCGAAGCGCCGCCGCGGCGAGGCGAAAGTCGGGAAATTTGACCGAGCGCGAGCTCCAAAGTCCGTAGCGAAACGCAATCGTAAATTTCCTCTTCGTTGCGTAAAAGGCCCAAACGCTTCTACTTCGATTTTAGCGCCCCCTAAAGGGCGATCGTCGCCAAATCCGGTGGGGAGCCGCAGAGTGGCATGACGAACAATACTCTCAAGTTTCGTGATGATGGCATTTACTGCTGCAGAGATATTCACATTGCAAATTATTCCCATTTAAATGCATTGACTCATTTGCCAAAAGGCATCTACGTTAATTGTAGCGCCCCCTAACGGCCGATTTTCACCAAATTTTGTGGGAAGCCGCAGAGTGGCATCCTGAACAAAATACACCCAGGGTTTGTGATGATAGCATTTAATGCTGCAGAGATATTTACATTGCAAAGTATTACCATTCAAATGCATTGACTTATTTGCCGAAAAAGCCTCTACATTAATTATAGCGCCCCCTAACTGCCGATTTTGACCAAATTTGGTGTGGAGGCTCAGAATGGTATGTTGAAGAAGCCTACCTGGTGTCTTTCTGATAACTATTAATTTGGTCGAGATATGCCAAAGTTCGTGTTTTGTGGCTAGCTACAACACATTAGTTTAGTTGTAAAGTGCGAACGGTGTAATGTAGCAAAAATCCTTTGATAACTTTTGGTCAGCCTCTTACACAGATGGTATCTACCAAGTTTCGTGCACATCGGTCGCATGGCCTAGGACGAGTACGAAAACTTTGTTTTGCGCATTGTGTGATTTTACGAAATAACTTCTTCGTGGAAATGGGATTACCCTGTATCATCAGATTCATATGGATTCAAGGAACAAGGAGATCTAAGAACTTCTCATCTGCAATGCAAACTGTGGGAGTTATACGCAAAAACATATTTAAATGCATTGACTTATTTGCCAAAAGGTCTCTACGTTAATTATAGCGCCCCCTAACGGCCGATTTTCACCAAATTTGGTGGGAAGCTGCAGAGTGGCATGACAAACAAAATACTCCCAGGGTTTGTGATGGTAGCATTTAATGCTGCAGAGATATTTACATTGCAAAGTATTCCCATTCAAATGCATTGACTTATTTGCCGAAAAAGCCTCTACGTTAATTATAGCGCCCCCCGACGGCCTATCTTCACCAAATTTGGTATGGAGACTAGGAATGGGATGTTGAAGAAGCCCACCAGGTTTGATTCTGATAACTATTAATTTGGCCGAGATATGACAAAGTTCGTGTTTTGTGGCTAGCTACAACGAATTAGTTTGGTTGTAAAGTGCGAACGGTGTAATGTAGCGAAATTCCTTTGATAACTTTTGGTCAGCTCCATACACAGATGGTATCTACCAAGTTTCGTGCACATCGGTTGTATGGCCTAGGACGAGTACGAAAACATTTTTTTTCGCATTACACGATTTTGCGAAAAGAATTCTTAGTGCAAATGGGCAGGACCTATATCATCAGCTTCAAATGGATACAAGGAACAAGAGGATGTATACATTTCTTGTCTGCGTTGTAGCTTGTGGGAGTTATAGGCAAAAACACGTTTTACGTCATTGTAGCGCCACCTAGTGGTCCACTTATGTAATATTTGGTAGGTCAGGTCCATGAACCATAGTACATCGACACTGTAAATTTTAAGTTGCTCACTTTAGTGTAAGTGGTAGATCCAAACATGGGTCCCATAGGCCACGCCCACTTTGACGAATCAGTACCCCACTGTAGGCCTGGCCTCAGGAGTGGGCCTAGATGGTACGCACCAAATTTCGTGAAAATCGGATGAGCCGTTCATGAGATATTAACTTTTGGTACTTTTGGCGCCCCCTATCGACCAAATTTTGTAAAATTTGTTTCAGACACTAAGAGGCTCATGTCAAACTAGGATCTAAAGATTTGCGATGCTATCATTTATTTTGGCCGAGATATGGCAATGTTTGTGTCTTCGTAGCTAGCTACACAAATTTGTTTGTGCGTAGTTTACGCAATTATTATCCGAAAAAAAATCTTTTGATAACATTTTGTCAGGTCGGTCTGCTGATGCTACACACCAAGTTTCATGCAGATCCGTTGCACGGTCTAGGAGGAGTACGAAAAAGTAGGTTAACGATAAATCGCGATTTTTCACGCATAAAAGTCTAGGCGGAAATGGGCGTGGCCTATACCACGAGATTCAGCTGTATCCAAGGAACGCGTGGATATGTGTATTTTTAATGTGCGATGTACGGTTCGGAAGTTATAAGGACAAACGCGTTTTTTCTGCTATAGCGCCACCTAGTGGTCAAAGTGGCTGAATTTTTTCGTCCGAGGTCCCTGCAGTGATCTGGACCAGTCCTGAAAACGGCAACCTCCCACCATTTACGGTTTAGGCTGCAGTATCAGTTTTAGAGGCGGAAAAATAATAATAAGAAACCTTACAATTCCAATAGGGTTCCACAGCCCTGCTGTGCGAACGGCGTAGCTTCGCTACCGCCGATTCTCACAGCCTCGGGCTTGGACCCCTAATAATAAGAAACCTTACAATTCCAATAGGGTTCCACAGCCCTGCTGTGCGATCGGCGTAGCTTCGCTACCGCCGGTTCTCGCAACCTCGGGCTTGGACCCCTAATAAAGGAAAGCCATGGACTTGTACCCACCACAGAACTCTTGGATTTGATGCGCAATGCTGAGTCAGCTGCTGAAGTTGAGAATGGTATGAATGAACTGTTTTACTTTTTATTGTGGATTATGTAGGTGTGCAGTATACATGTCCATAATGGTGCAAGTTGTCAATTAGAATGTTATGCTATGGCACAATGTTAACCAGGTTTTTATTTACTTATTTGTAGGCTGGGACAGTGACATGTCTGCCATCTTGCTGCTGCTACATTTGCTACCACCATCTGCACAAGGTAGAAAGAGGCCGGGAAAGATGTCTGCATATCAAGCTGTAGATCAGCTCATCAGATTTCAAAAGGTATGCTTAACAGTTGTTCAAAATATATCTTCCATCATCTCAATCTTGTGCACAGTTTGAGGTGATCTGATCTATTGTCAGAGGTTAGTCACCAAAACAATTCTGTTGAATGTGTTTTTTTTGTAGGTTGGAACCAGTGTGCAGCAGCATCTTGACAACATCACCCAAAGCAGTCAGCCCTACCTTCTCGCCCAGGGATCCACACAGAGCAGCATTCACTCCTACTTCATTGTGGTTGACAAGCATGCACTTCCATGCAAGGCAACAGGTTCAGTAGGAGCTTTTGACGAAGTCTTTAAAGCCCATTACGTATTTGGTACGTCATACAGTTCTTCCTTGAGCAGCTTTTTCACTTTTGTGCAAACAACCATCTATAACATCGACATGGGGGAAACAAAGGAGACTCCTAGAGTTGCTGAGTTGCGAGCAAGAATGGTGCGTTAGTTGAGATAAAACTATGAAGTGTTTTCTTTGCAAAAGTGACCATGGAAGTCCAAACAACCTTGTTAAGCACCTTAAGATAATTCATGGGCTATGTACAGGCAGGACTCTTTTTCTGAAATGTGGTCAAGAAGGATGCTCACGTTCTTTTGGTAGCTTTTCTGGTTTTAGAAAACATCTTAACAAGTGCGATGGAAGCAGTTTAGTTGATTCTGTAGAAGATGATCTTTCATACCCTCAAAGTACCGTCAACACCAGTAATATTTCTCATCTTGAAGTGTCGACTGAATGTTTAGAGGCCGAGTCAGAGTTATCTTCGCCATACATTGTAAATAGTTGTGCAGCTGTAATTTCTGATCTAAAGGCAGCAGGTGTTGGTCAAAGTACAGTGAATACTGTAGTGATTTCCATGGAAGAGATCGTTCAAGATATCCATCAGCATGCTAAAGGAACAGTGATAAAGAATGTATTTAATAATGAAAGAGAAACAGAAATGTGCAAGAAAGTTGAGGCGTGTTTTGAGGGGTTAGAGAATCCTTTCACAGTTCTAAATTCGGAATACAAGCGATCCAAATTCATGACTGCCAAGTGGGAAATAGTAGAACCAGTTGAATGTGTGATTGGTTCAAGATTTGACACAAGACAAAATAAAAAGACTGGAACATATGGTCAGGTAGTAGTTCAAGATAAATTCATGTATATTCCAATTTTATCTACACTGCAGTCAATATTTAAATGTTGCAGAAATGTTGCAAAGCTCATCTACCAGCAACTCTAGACTGAGAGATATTTGTGATGGATCTTTTTTTAAAAGTCACCCCCTGTTCTCAACTGAGAAGCAGACAATACAGGTCCAGATGTTCTATGATGATTTTGAGGTCGCCAACCCTCTGGGTTCTAAGCGAGGTATTCATAAATTGGGTGGAGTATATTTTACTTTAAGAAACTTCTCTCCAAAATGGAATTCTTTTTTGGCTAACATACACCTGTGTGCCTTATTTCATACTCAAGATGTTAAACGATATGGTTTTAGTGAAATTTTTGCTCCCATTGTTCGAGACATTAAAGTGTTAGAGAGTGATGGTATTGAGATTCCATTATACAGTGGTTATGTACGTGGCACTGTAGTACAGGTAACAGGTGATAATTTGGGTTTGCATAGTTTGTTTGGTCTGGTGGAGTCTTTCAGTGCAAGGTACTGTTGCAGGTTCTGTTTAGCGGAAAAGGAGGACTTTCAAACAGAATTCTCTGAAGATTCTTCCAAAATAGTTTTACGCACCAAAGATATGCATACTGCTCACTGTCAAGAAATGGCTTGTAATCCATCCCTTCCGTATGTTTTTGGTGTGAAAAGGTCATGCATATTAAATTCATTGAGGTATTTTCACACAACTGAGAACTTCTCAGTTGATGTGATGCATGATGTGTTAGAAGGGGTGGGCCAGTACGAATTGAAGTTATTATTTCTGTATTTGAATGAAAAACATGTTACATCAGGAGAAATACATTCAAGAATACAAAGTTTTGATTATGGTTTCACAGAGAGAAACAACAGGCCTGTGACTGTTAATTTAAGTGAAGGATCTAATGATCTGGGACTGAATGCAATTCAGTCCTGGTGCTTACTTAGGAATGTTCCTCTGATCTTTGGAGATTTGGTAACTTCTACTGACCAACACTGGGGCCTGCTTCTTTTATTACTGCAAATAATTAACATTATATTCTCGCCCATGTTATCTCAAGGTCTATGTGTATATTTAAAACATTTAATTGTTGATCACCATACACTGTTTAAGAAGTTGTATCCTCAGAAAAAACTTTTACCAAAGCACCATTTTCTTATCCACTATCCCCGCTGCATCCAGAAAATAGGGCCTGTACTTCATAGTTGGTGTATGAGGTATGAAGGCAAACATAATTTTTTCAAAAAACAGCTTAAATCGTTTAAAAATATTACCAAAACGCTGGCAAAAAAGCATCAGAATCATATGGCATATAGTTGGCAAAGACCAGCAACTTTTAGTCGGTTAGATATTGGTCCAGGAAAAATGGTGGCTTTAAATATGATAAAAGGAGGTTCTGGAATTGCTTTGGCAATGCAAGTGCCCAGTAGCATTCAGGTTATGAAGGTTAATTGGGCTAAACATAATGGGTTTGTTTATCGCCCACACTTGGTTATCTGTGGCAAAGTTGACTCTGAAGTGCCCTTGTTTTATCAGATTGAGTCAGTTCTGATAATGTGTGAAACACTGTTGCTACTCACAGTGCCTTTAGTTACAGTAACTTTTCAAGAACATTTCCATGCATATGAGGTGATCAGATCAAAGCATGATTTAGTTTTTTTTCATGTCGACAACCTGCACTACCCTAGGCCTTTTGACATACAAATGTCATATGGAGGAAATGACACAGCTCTCCTTGTCGTGCCATATTGCTTTCTCTGGTGAACATTTGTATGATGTCATACTTCTCTGTCATAGACAAGGCAATGGGTGTGCAATGTAAATTCACGGACATTGAAATTATACTTTTATTTTTCCAATAAATGTGGGTGCTGTCATCTTGTATTATTGTGCTTCGTTTCATTTGATAGTATTGATATTTCTATAATTCAGTAACACTGCATCATATGATTTAAATAAAAATAAACACTGTAGAGAAATGAAAAGTAAAGATCATTACACTTTAAAGTGTCATTTTTGAAAGTAAAATTGTAGTTGACTTAACTATACAGTGTAATCATATTACTCTCAACAGTGTGATTAAACTACAGTGTTAAATATTTTGACACATTTCATTGTTATTTTTTACACAATATTGAGTAGAATTAACTCTAAAAATTTTACACTGACCAAAGAGTACATTTTACACTGATTTTGAATGGGACCAAATGTTATCTGAAACAGAGTTAAATTCAACTCGATAGGAGTTAAATTAACACTTCTGTTTTTACTGTGTAGTAGAGGAATTACCGTACAGTACAGGAAAAGCTCACAGGCAGTTTGTACTTACATTAGCCGTTTAAGTTTAATTACTAATGTTAACTAGCATTTTAGTTAGCAGTAATTAGCCTGTGCCTATGTTCGCTCCTTACATATACCTACGCTCTCCGTCTCTGATAGATTGGGAATGATTGAGATTTCTCTTGGCACAGCTACCAGAAGACTTACAATGTATAGACACGTGGTGGTGATGGAGCAGTGGATATGACACGTGCCTTTGGTGCGGGAGATCTGGGTTCGATTCCCACTGTGATACATCAACCAATGTGTACCCAATGTGTACTCCTCTGGAGCACTTAACCACTAGTTGCTCCAGAGGAGTGTGACCTCTGACTTATATAGCAATTGTGAGTCGCTTTCGATAAAAGCGTCAGCTAAATGACATGTAATGTTGCTCACATCACATCTACGTCATCAAGCTGAGTTTGCATTAACGCTCAGGTCCATTTCTTTAACTGTCTATCGCATGTTTCCTCATCTAGGCAGCTGTGAAAAAACTAAGTTGTCTTATTTCACAGTTGGTGAATTGGTAGGAACTCCAAATGCTGTAAATATGTATATTACAGGGGTTTACTGGTTTTAAACTTTTCGTACCTTCAGTTCTGTTCCTCAGCGGCTTTACTTCATCCTGTAACTGACTGTAGTTGTTTCTCAGTTGGTTGCATTCGGTCTTCAGCACAATGTCTGAAAGATGAATATGAAACCAATAACAAAGTTTTGAAAAAACAACACCAAATCATTCTGCTTCAAACTAAAGACAAATATTTGGGACATACAACTATAGTCTTTGTTGTGTGCTAAATGAGCCAAAGCTTGTATGAGGTCTCATTAGTCTGACTTTCCCAAACTGAATATGTCTTCAGTACAATTATCTCTCTTCATGTTTCCACTGACAGAGTTTCCTTGCTGAGTGGTGGTATAAAGGAAACATCCTGGTAGTCAAGTGGTGTGTTGATAAAGTTTTCAACTGAATGTTAACACAGAATGAAGATTTCTTACATTATAATCATGTTAGGAAGGGATCGCTTAACAGGTGATATGGACAGTAGGAATAATTACAGCAACTAATAACTATTTCAGCATATATATGGCATGTCAGTAAAAACCTGAACCTTTCCTTTAGAGCCTGAAGCTGATTTAAGTAGACCATGGTGTATTGGTTCAGTATTTGTGGCTCAGTGGTTGTGAAGTATATTTTATCTTACTGTTTACAGATAAGAGGATGATTCCAGTCATCATCAGAAAGCAGAGCACTGCCTGACAGAGGGCTGCAGCCCTGAAAAGCAGTTATATATCCTGTGCATAATGACATATCATTCACTATCTCAAATTGGAATTTAGTTATTTGGTGTGTCTGTCCTTTAACCTGTCATATATGTTGAGGTGTTGTAAGTCGTAACTATATCTGACTTGTTAATGTGTAATGTGTGTAATTTGATGCCAATTTTCAGGTTCATAATTGTATTTAGGTTTACATGGTTTAATTTAACAAAAACACCATATTTTTGTTGTACTGCACATTGCTGCAGCTCCTCTTTTCACCCTGTGTGTTGAGCTCTCTGTTTTAGCTACAGAGTGAGACATCTCACTTCTGTTCCATCTTTGTTGGGAGTCGCACATGCTCAGTAGCTAGGTAAGGGCTACTAGCCAGTCAGAAGCAGAGTATGAGGGCGTGTCCTGACAGTACCTAGGTAAGGACTACTAGCCAGTCAGAAGCAGAGTATGAGGGCGTGTCCTGACAGTACCTAGGTAAGGACTACTAGCCAGTCAGAAGCAGAGTATGCGGGCGTGCCACACTAGCAGCTGGCGAGCATTACACTGTGTGCTCATGCACGTGCAGAGGCATCTTGAGCACCTGCTGGACTTTGGGCTTTGTCACTTTGTAAACCTATAACATGCACAAAACATATATATATAACACAATAAAGGAAAGGGGAAAAGCCAAAAAGCATAATATGAGCACTTTAACAGAAGTATCAAGTGTGAACAAGAACCACATCCTCTGTTTTAGCGCCTGTCTCTTTAAGACCCCTCCTTTAAAAGTCCAGTCTGCTCTGATTGGCTCATTTAAAAAATATGGTGCAGCTATGCACAAGGTAGTTGTTAAGCCGTGGGCGGAGATACTCAGATGGGGGAAGAATATTCTAATGAGCCTGACTGTGACAGAGGAAGGGAAGTCTAATGTGAAGAGCTTGTTGAATCGCATGTTTCCTCATCTAGGCAGCTTTGAAAAAAATGACTGAGTTGTCTTGTTTCACAGTTGATGGATTGGTAGGCATTCCAGATACCCAAATATATAAAAGAACTGGAAAAGTATGTTTTTATGACATGTGTCCATTAAGATATGACAGTTTGTATTAAAACAAAATACTCACAGTGAATGTAGAGTCCAGCCAATACCAGAAGATAAAACCCTCCCAGAGCCACTGCAGTAGCTCTGAAACACCTTCTGTTGTTGGCTGCAGGGTTGTTTTGAGTGTCTGGTCCTACAGAGACAAAATACATCCAGAACATGGTTTATTCTGTTGGAAGGTTGAACAATAAGAATGACTCACGAGGCACCAGATTACAGCACCAAGACACCTGATAATGACCCAGAGTCAATGGTGACCATTGGTGGATTGATTGATTCATTGTGAATTATTATTCAGTATCTAATTGTGATACAGCCACACGTAAACTGACATGAACTTCCCCTTTACAACAATCATCATTTCAGACTTACTGGCTCTTTGTGGCCCAAGATCATCGTGATGCTCTTCATCCTCTAAGATCTCCACCTGACTCTCCTCTTCCTCTCCGCTGTTCTCTTGGATGTTTCTGTTATATCTCACATTCAGGCTCAAACGTGGAGCAGCGACAGAATCTGCAGCCATCTTGACAAACTGACAAACTGAACTGAACGTATTCTCCGTCTCACTGTCTATCTTTAAGTTGGTCACTCCTTTAACAGGAAGTGGCTGCAGCACAAACCACTAAAACAGATGCATATCTACTGCATTTGTTACTGTTAGACAAAAACTCACACTTAACTTAAAATATGACTCAAATTGCAGCATTCAGTCATTTGGGAATTGGAATTATGAAACCCTTCAGATAAACTTTATAAAAGTATCTTAAAGTAAAGTAAAGCCGTTTTCTTCCGGACTGTAAAATTGAGGAAATAAACCTGTCTCTGAATAGCAGACACAGGAACTGTTGTTGGGCCAGACACTTATCTTAGAGGAAGTGAAGTTTAGATGTGAATTTCAATGTTTGAATCAAACAAACAAAACACATGATACATCGTCTTCTTTACTGACACACAACCAGGGTCTGTGATAATTAGCTGAAGTTCAGCTGGATGGAATAAAGAATAAGCTCTGCTACATGCACAGCTAGTAACACACAGAGAGCAGATCATAGATGCAAAACAGAGGAGAGGAGAAAAGATGAAAAGATGAGGGACCAATGTTGCAAGTCCTCCATGTGTAATAGTTTATCCATATGTGTTTGTTAATGGCTAGTTAGCTGAACCTAAAACCTAACCTTTTTGTCAGTTGCAGCTTCAGGTGCATTACCACCACCATCTGGACTGGAGTAGTACTGACTCTGGTTTGCATGTAGCTCTTAAAAACTGACTGACTGCAGTCAGATTAGTGACGGGGCTAACAGAGACTCATCAACAGTATGTGGCGAGGTGTTTACTAAAGTGTTGCATGTGGATTTAATCCAGATATGAGACACATGAAATGACGAGTGTAAATGAGACCTCGGTTAAGATTTGGGATATATTCTCATCACGGTAAAGCCAATGTTATCTGTGGGTTTAGGGTAGGGTACTAAACTCAGTACTTTGTAAGGTACCAACCGTAGTAGTGATGATTATACATAACTATCAAGATAACATGGCGTATTTATTTGTATGTGATATCCATCGGTAAAGTAGCCTGTGAATTTGTTAAGATGCACGAGAAGTGAAGGTTTCTGGGATCGCTTGACAACTCAAACTTGCTGAGAACCTTTAGACAACCGTTTGATTACATAGACTCGTGCATTAGGCACGGTTACGGTCTCGGTCAGCAGCCTGGTGCGTGCCGCGGTCTCTCCTCGAGACAGCCTGCCTACCATGTAATAAACATTTAACTTAACATAACTACCGAGATAACATGACGTGTATTTGTATGTGATATCCATCGGTAATGTAGCCTATTAATTTCTACGTACACAATCATCTAAGATGCACGAGAAATCAAGGTTTCTGGGATCGGTTAATAACTCAAACTTGCAGAGAACCGTTAGACAACCGTTTGATTAAATAGACTCGAGCGGTTATTAACGGTTACATTCGGTCTCGGTAGTAGCCTGGTGCCCGCCCGGTCTGCTCGTGACAGCCTGCAACATTCACTTCTCTAACATTTAACTTAACATGACTAAGATACAATGATGTGTATTTGTATGTGATCAAATCAAATCAAATCAAATCAAATCAAAGTTTATTGCCATTTGCACAGGTACGTTTCAGTACAGGTACATTGGAATTCTTGTGCGTTTCTCAGAGTCAGGTTCTAGATTAAAAAAAATAATGTATAAAAGGTAATACATATGCCTACATTCACACATGGCCTACACATTCACACACTCACACATATATATATATATAAATAAACATACATACATGCATACACATATACACACGCACACCTACATATATATACATATATACATACATATGCACATCTACATACACACATACACATACATACACAAGCATACACGCACACATGTACACATACATACACACCCACATCATGCATGTACACACATACACATCAAGAGGTAGAGCTGAGAGCAACTAAAACATTTTAAAAGGAATACAAATTAAATACCAAACTGGTGTAACCTTTCTAGTTCAGATAAAAACACAATGGTAAATAATAATAATATTGTGCGTATAAAAATTAACTCTAAATAGAATAAATTACCATTGCACTGACCATTACAGTGATTAAAAACATGGAGTAGGATAATTTTGTCCCTCCTTAATGTCCTGTGCCACTAGCCTGACAGTGGCTGGGTAAAAACTTTTAAACAGACGGGCCTTGTGGGTGCTAATGCTCACAGGCCTCCGATGTCTCAGGTTGTAGCCTGTGTCCACCCATTTAAACAGAGCATACGCTGGGTGGTGTTTGTCCTTAAGGATGCTCTGTGCTTTTCCTCTGCAGCGCTGGGTGTATATAGTGTCCATAGAGGGAAGGTTAGAGCCGATAACCCTCTCAGCAGTCTTAATGACCCGTTGCAGTGATTTCCTCTCAGCCAGGGTGGTGTTGCCATACCACACTGTGATTCCACTGGTGAGGATACTCTCAACAATGCCTTTATAGACATGGGTTAGAGGTTTACTTTTAAGTCCGGCCTTCTTCAAAACTCTGACAAAGTGCAGCCTCTGCTGAGCTCTTTTCACTGTTGCAACAGTGTTTTTAGCCCAGCTGAGATTTTCAGAGATATGAAGTCCCAAGAACTTTTAGCTATCAGTGCGTTCTACCTCGATCCCCTTAATGGATAGAGGCTGTAAGGGGGAAGCTCTCTTCCTAAAGTCCAGAAAGAGTTCCTTTGTTTTGTCTATGTTGAGAACAAGATCATTGTCCTCCCCATAGGCAGTGATCCTGTGAACCATGTCCCTGTATGTTGATTCGTTGCCGCCTTTAATGAGGCCAAGAATAGTAGTATCGTCTGCATATTTAATGACAATATTGTTATTGTCCGAGTTGGTGGCACAGTCATGTGTATATAGTGAGAAAAGTGTAGGGCTTAGACAGCATCCCTGTGGGGCTCCTGTACTCGCTGTGAGCTCAGCTGAGACCTTTTTTCCCATCCTCACCCCCTGTGGCCTGTCTGTGAGGAAGTCTGTTATCCAATTACAGGTGGTAGTTGGTACTCCCAGTTCAATCAGCTTCGGGGTCAGCTTTGTCGGCCGGATTGTATTAAAAGCGGAGCTATAGTCCAGAAACAATACTCGTGCATATGTATTTGGAGTGTCTAGGTGCTGCAGAATATAGTGAAGTGCCAGTGCCACCGCATCGTCCACTGACTGGTTCGAGCGGTAGGCAAACTGAAGAGGGTCTACTGTTTCTGGAACCACAGAGTTAATATGCTGTAGGACCAGCTTCTCCATGCACTTCATGGCGACCGATGTAAGCGCCACTGGTCTGAAATCATTCATTGCAGTTGTGTTCGTTTTTTTCGGAACTGGCACTATAATAGAGGATTTAAAAATGCGTGGAACTGTTTCTTGGATGAGAGAAATGTTAAAAATGTCCGTATACACCTCCGCTAGCTGTTCAGCACAGACTTTAAGGACTCTCGGAGCCACACCATCGGGTCCTACAGCCTTGCGGGGGTTCACCTTTCTCAGAACTTTAAGGACCTGTGAGTGTGTCACCTGCAATGCATTCTCCTCTGAGTTATGGGGGGCTTTCAAGGGTATGTCTCTATTATTTTGATCAAATCTCGCGTAGAACGTGTTAAGATTGTCCAGCAAAGAGGAGTCTTGGGTCACAGATTTATTTGCGGCTTTCCTGTAGTTTGTGACTGACTGTATCCCTTGCCACATCTTTCTACTGTTATTTTCTCTGTAGCAGTTCTCGAGTCTCTGAGTGTAGGCCCTCTTGGCGGCCCTGATGGATTTTTGAAGCTCATATCTGGCATGCTTATACTCCATGATGTCTCCTGATTTGAAGGCTGAAGTGCGGTTTTTGATTTTGTTGCGCACATCCGCATTAAACCAGGGCTTCTGATTAGGGAGAACTCTAATGGTTCTGGAAGGAATGCAGATGGAAGTGCACCATTCAACATAGCTGCTAACAGTATCTGTATATTCGTGGATGTTATCTGAGGCTTCTCTGAAAATGTTCATGTCAGTGGCCTCCAAGCAGCCTTGCAGTTCTTCCAAAGCGGAATCTGTCCACATATTCACAGTTCTAACTGTGTCTGGGTCCGCTTTAAGCCTTTTGATGTAAGTGGGCTGAAGTAAAATTGCAAGATGATCACATTTCCCAAAATGTGGCTTGGAGACAGCAGTATAAGCATTTCTAATGTTACTGTAGCATTTATCCAAGGTCCTATTTCCCCTAGTGGGAAAGTTAACAAACTGATAAAGTTCGGGAATAGTTTTTCGGTTTTAGGTCACAATGATTAAAATCTCCTAAAATCACCATAGCAGCATCTGGATATGAGTTTTCATGCCTACTAATCATATCGTGCAGTTCTTTAAGTGCGTTATACTTATTGGCCGCAGGATGAATATACACTGTGCTTAATATAACGCACTGCAGTTCTCTGGGCAAGTAAAATGGCCTGCATTTCACAGTAATATACTCCACATCCTCAGAACATGACTGTGATATTACCGTGTTGTCGGTGCTCCAGGATTGTTTGACGAGGATAGCCGTTCCGCCCCCGCGAGTTTTACCGCATTCCATTTCGCTGCGGTCAGCTCTGTAAACATTGTAGCCTGCCGGTGTTATGGCTTCATCGGGGGTCCTCTGTCCAAGCCATGTTTCGCAGAAACATAAAACGGAACAGTCCTTAATGTACCTCTGCGTAGTCATCCGACAGAGAAGATCGTCCATCTTATTTACTAAGGATTGAACATTGGCGAAGAGTATGATCGGGAGAGTTAGCCGGCCTTTGCTAACCAGTCGACGGAGTCTACGTCCCCTTCCTCCTCGCCTACCGCGCTTCCGTGTCGGCCTCACGGTACCAGGAAGTCCCGCTGTTGTGGCATGGCCTGGCATCGCTCCAGCATGGAGATGTAGCTCCGGTAAGGAGTTGAGAGCATTTGTATCGAAATTACCTCTATAACTCAGTTCTTCTAGTTGTAGCAGAGTCACTCGATCATACTTAATATGAGCTCTAGCCTGCCTCACATGAAAGGACAACAACGACACTACCAATACAAAATTTAAATAAAACTTGACTCGGAGAGCTACGCTACGTCGCACACAAGGGAGCGCCATCGTTGCTGGGCCGTACTTCCCAATCAATAATGTGTGAATTGCCATGAACACAATCACCTAAAATGCACCAGAAACAAGGCTTGGTTAAAAACTCAAACTTGCAGCGAACCTAGACACCCGTTTGATTATAGACTTGAGCGGTTGTTAACGGTTACGTTCGGTCTTGGTCAGTAGCCTGGTGCGCGGTCTCTACAACTCTCTTAACAACTCTTTTGGTCCAATGAATCGTGCTGCTCGAGGTCGCCCATTTCCTGATTGATTCTACCACCACTCCAGTGGAGGCGCTAATGAGGTAAAAAAAACAGGAGTGAGTCGGTTCATTGACGTATGGCACTCGATTCTCCCAGCTCAGTGACACGAATCGGGTTAATAACCGGCTCTTCGGTCAGTTCGTCATCACTACTGCATAGATAAGTTAGTGACAAGCATTTTTGGGACATGAATGCACACAGATGGAAAGAAAAAGAAGATCAGTTTGTCAAAGGAAGTCCCCCGGCAATCTAGACCTATAGCAGCATAACTAAGAGCTGGTCCACAGTAAACCTGAGCCAGCCCTACAAGGGAAGGTAGATGACTCAGACGACTATGAAGAGAAGCAGTGAAGAGGAGGGGTGCCGTGTCTGCAGCTATACACCCTCCCCGCCAGTCTAGACGAACGCTCCCACTCCTCACTCTTTGAAAAGCGACTTTGAGTCTATGAAAAGCGCTATATAAATTAAATTTATTATTATTATTATTATAATCTTCATCAAAGAGGAGAGTTTTAAGTTTAGTCTTAAATGTGGAGACGGTGTCTGCCTCCTGAACCCAGACTGGGAGCTGGTTCCACAGGAGAGAATATTTTTATCATATATCGAGTACTGAATTTCATAATTATCTCTGTCTTTTATTATTATTATTATTATTATTATTATTATTATTATTATTATTATTATTATTATTATATATTTGAGGCAGTCCTGCTGCCCAGAACCTGTCAGATAAGTTAAATGTTTTTTCAAACAGCTGAAACTCCTGATTGTTATTAATTTGAATGAAACTCTTGAAATTCTTTTTAAATATGTATATTATCTGTAATTCTCATTTTAATAACTTGTTTAAGAGTCATCTTTGTAAATCAATGTAATCTGTAACAGCTAATGAAAGAATGAGACCTTGTTCAGTGCTCCCATATCTGTTTGCCCTCATTTAAAGGGCTTTTATTTACAGAAATCATCCCCATAAAACAAGGTATGGTGCGTTTTAATATCTACCAAGATGCCTTATGAGATATCCTCCAAAAACACACAAACACGTCCAGTTAATAATCGGTAAACGTGATAAAGACTGACATAAACGTAACGGTCAAAACACTGAAACTGAACACAAAGTTGCAGGTCGACGGGAAGACAGCACGAGGGTTAAAAACACCAGATTACATTACATAACAACATCTTTTAAGATTCAATGCCAATTCTTTTATATTTTGGACAATGATTACAGATTTGGACAATTACTCTTATTTCACTCGTAGTCCATTTTTCCAAGTCTTCCATGTGTATGAGGTTATGCATACTTGTGTTAACGGCTAGTTAGCTGAAGTGTTGTTGTTGTTGTAACTGAACTTAAAATGATCAAGTTATTTCTCTTGTGGCTCTTTTTGTCAGTTGCTGCTTCAGGTGCATTACCACCACCATCTGGACTGGAGTAGTACTGACTCTGGTTTGCATGTAGCTCTTGAAAACTGACTGACTGCAGTCAGATTAGTGACGTGGCTAACAGAGACTCATCAACAGTATGTGGCGAGGTGTTTACTAAAGTGCTGCATGTGGATTTAATCCAGATATGAGACGCTAGAAATGACGAGTGTAAATGAGACCTCTGTTAAGATTTGGGAAATATCCTCATCACGGTAAACCAACAGTTGTGGTTGGGTTTAGAGTAGGTTGGGTACCAAACTCAGTACTTTTTAGGGTACCAACCAAATAACGGCGGTAAAACTGAAGACAGATTCATGTTGAATCAATGGTGCCAAATTGCGGTACCTTAGAGCAGTGGTTCTAAAAAAAAATATTCAATAATGTTCATCATTTGAATTGTGTTTTAAGCCAAGTACCTCCTGACCAGCGATAGATTTACCAAACAACAGCCATGTGACTGAAAAACATTTAAATGATGATGAAAAAAGGCAACAAAAACTTCATAAAAAGCAACAGACTTTTAAACAAAAAAACAGTAAAAAAGATAGATGATAGATGATAAAAACCTTCAAAAATGTGGAAATGTTAGAAAAAAGCGACAAAAACTTCAACAAAAACTTGAAGAAAACAAGAAGGTAGTAGAAAAAAGGAAGGAAGGATGGAAGGAAGGAAGGAAGGAAGGATGGAAGGAAGGAAGGCAAGAACAGGTTGAAAATAGAGACAAAAAGCGACAAAAACTTTAAAAAAGTGACAAACTTCAAAAACAGTGACAATAAACCTAGAAACAAGCGCTCACGTACCCCCTGCAGTCCTCCAAAGTACCTCTTGGGGTACACGTACCTCCATTTGAGAAACACTACCTCAGAGCGTGTACGTGAGCGCGAGCGTCTCTGCCTTCTCTGCATGTTTGACAGAGAGCGAGGCTCAGCTCAGACACACTCAGCTATTCCACAGTCTCAGATGAAAACAAAGGGTGATGGTGCATCTTCTCCGTTGTGGCCCCGAGACTCTGGAACAAACTTCCCATTCATGTCAGGTCCTCCTCTACTGCCCAGATCTTTAAGTCTCGTCTTAAAACACATTGGTATTCTTTGGCGTGTGATTTAGTTTAGGGACATTTGTTTAGAAGTGTGTTGTTTGTATGATGTTCATTGTGTCTATATTTTTATTGTCTTCCTTTGTTTTTATAACATAATATAACTTTTGTACAGCACTGTGTTCAGCCTAGGTTGGTTTTAAATATTGCTCGATAAATAAAGTGACTTGACTTGACACAGAGCTGCGGTGCAGACGGAGCAAACTACGTCGCCTCTGCAGCTTCAAGTCACAGCGAGTCACGGAAATGAGGTCGCAAGTGTGGTTACACTTTTCATAACTCCACACAGACAGCGTTTACTGCAATATAATATAATCACCAGCTGGCACCACAGCGTTCTCTGTGCCCTGGAGACAGACCGACAGGCACCACAGCGTTCTCTACGCCCTGGAGACAGACTGACAGGCACCACAGCGTTCTCTATGCCCTGGAGAACGACTGACAGGCACCACAGCGTTCTCTATGCCCTGGAGAACGACTGATAGGCACCACAGCGTTCTCTATGCCCTGGAGACAGACCGACAGGCACCACAGCGGTCTCTATGCCCTGGAGACAGACTGACAGGCTGGAGGTTGTAGGACAAGGCATCTTTATTTCTAGAGCACATTTCAGCAACAAGACAATTCAAAACATTTTACATCAAACATTAAAGAGCATTCAACAACTTTCATGAAAGGAATACAGGCTAAAATAAAAAAGATACAAATACAATAGTTAGGTTAAGGTTACAGTGCAGCATTAAAAATAATAATAATGATTTAATTGGTTGTGGGGATGGATTGATTCTAACTAACTGATTCCAAACGTTATAATCAACTACATAAACCAAGGTAAAGACAACCTGCTAATCCCTGTTTTTATTATCTTTTATTATAATAATCCTGTAGGACTACAGAGGAAGTACACATGACTTCTAACCAGATTGTGCACTATGAAGGGCAGAGGAACAATATCTCTGTAATCAGGTTATTTAGCAACACAGAATAAACAGCTGAGCAAATGTTAAAGAATTGGTCTGATTTAACAAAGATGATCCCAACACTACACACCTCTCTGTCATCAAAGACGTCAGATCATCTTTTTCTCACAGATCCAGTTCTTCTTATCAGAATAATATCCTTGTGTCCATTTTCCGTGTTGATTGCAGCATGATGCAGGGTACCACTTACTGTTATAGTAAGGAGATCCTGCTCCCCAGAACCTGTCAGACAGATAAAATGTTCTTTTATCAAACAGCTGAAACTCCTGATTGTTGTTCATTAGAAATAAACTGTTTAAATTGACTTTAAATATTTATATTATCTGTAAATTATCTAATTATTTCAATAACTCATTTAAGATTCAGTTTTGTAAATCAATGTAATCTGTAACAGCTGCTAATGAAAGAATAAAACCTCTCTCTCTCTCTCCCTCCCTCTCTCTCTCTCTCTCTCTCTCTCCCTCTCTGTCTCCCCTAGGTCTCCCTAAAAAATCCCTCAGACAGCTGCAGCTGATCCAGAACGCTGCTGCTCGAGTCCTCACTAAGACCAAGAAAGTGGATCACATCACTCCAGTTCTGAAGTCTTTACACTGGCTTCCTGTGCCTCACAGAGTTGATTTCAAAATACTTTTGCTAGTTTTTAAATCATTAAACGGTTTAGGTCCAAAATACATTTCTGACCTGCTAGTAAACCACGACCCACCCAGACCTCTCAGGTGGTCTGGGACAGGTCTGCTAGTAAACTATGACCCACCCAGACCTCTCAGGTGGTCTGGCACAGGTCTGCTAGTAAACTATGAACCACCCAGACCTCTCAGGTGGTCTGGGACAGGTCTGCTAGTAAACTATGACCCACCCAGACCTCTCAGGTGGTCTGGGCCAGGTCTGCTTTCTGTCCCCAGGGTCAGAACTAAACAGGGAGAAGCAGCATTTAGTTTCTATGCTCCACATATCTGGAACAAACTTCCAGAAAACTGCAGGTCTGCAGCAACGTTTAGATCAGTGTACCTGTCTCTCTCACTACCTGTCTGTCTACTACTGACTGTGTTTAGATCAGTGTACCTGTCTCTCTCTCTACCTTTCTGTCTACTACTGACTGTGTTTAGATCAGTGTACCTGTCTCTCTCTCTCTACCTGTGTCTACTACTGATTGCCTTTAGATCAGTGTACCTGTCTCTCTCTCTACCTGTCTGTCTACTAGTGACTGTTTAGATCAGTGTACCTGTCTCTCTCTCTACCTGTCTGTCTACTACTGACTGTGTTTAGATCAGTGTACCTGTCTCTCTCCTACCTGTCTGTCTACTACTGACTGTGTTTAGATCAGTGTACCTGTCTCTCTCTCTACCTGTCTGTCTACTACTGACTGTGGTGTAAGTGTAAACTCCATGAACACACCGTGGCGAGGACATCTGGTTTGGCGGTTGATGTCCAACCTGCGTGGAGGAGTTTATACAAATCACCATTAACTAAAAGAGTAGCTGACCTACAGTGGAGAGTGGTACATGGGATAGTGGCAGTCAACGCATTTAATTAATGAGTTAATATGAAATAAACTGTTTAACTTTAAATATTTATTTTTTCTGTAAATGATTAAATTATTTCAAGAACTCATTTAAGATTCAGGTTTATAAATTGATGTAATCTGTAACAGCTGCTAATGAAATCTCTCTCTCTCTCTCTCTCTAACATTCTTATTTTAGTGACAAACAGTGACCATGATGGAATTTTGATGAAAACCAAATATCTTTAAAATGTCTCACGTTTCAGTCAGCAGTGATCCGTCCACCCATTCCCATTTGTATCCTCCTAGTATCCATATATACTGTAGACCAATCCAGGACTCTCCATTCTTACTCGGCTTAGTGACAAACTCCTAGAAGTTGATGAGAGACAACAATCATTTCTCTGTTCACAGTTCAGCACTTCTGTTGTAGTAAAGTCATCTTGTGACTTCATCAGCCACAACAAATACAAGAGGGATCCCTCAGTCCACCACACACTGAGGACTGGACCCAACACAAACACAAGAGGGATCCCTCGGTCCACCACACACTGAGGACTGGACCCAACACAAACACAAGAGGGATCCCTCGGTCCACCACACACTGAGGACTGGACCCAACACAAACACAAGAGGGATCCCTCGGTCTACCACACACTGAGGACTGGACCCAACACAAACACAAGAGGGATTCCTCGGTCTACCACACACTGAGGACTGGACCCAACAGTAAACACACATTAGACAGTAAACACACATTAGTAATGGAGGAAAGTGAAGAAAGACATTTATACTCAGCAGAGAAACAGAGAACGCATGAGGAACTGCACGTTTAAAGCTCATAAGACAGTTACAATTTAATTTAATCACAATGCATTTTAAAAATAAACATTTCAATGTAATTTCCCAAATATTTCAAATTTAAATGATTTATATTTAAATATTTCCATTCAATGTCTTTATCTCTAAAATCACTCAGAAACACACTCACCCTTTCCTCTGCGTTGTTGATGACGACCAGATGTGCTCCTCTCTTCTGACAGTCAGCTCTGCTTTCATCCCAAGTCTTCTTCTCTTTAGATTTAAAGTAACAACTGTATCCACATCTCGTCCATCCATCAGGACACTTCTCTTAATGTCAAACAGGTTATAAAGACAGATTTCAAGTTATTCAGTGTCAAATTGATATGACTTGTAGTTGAAACAGTGATAATCAACATTAACTACACAATCAAGGTTTATGATGTAAATGTGTATAATACAGGAATTTACTGGTTTTAATCTTTTCTTACTTTCAGTTCTGTCCTTCAGCTGCTTTACTTCATCCTGTAACTGACTGTAGTTGTTGCTCAGTTGGTTGTATCTGGTCTGCACCAAAGTGACTGAAATATAAGACCAGGTGAGCCTTTGAGGACAGAAATAACAACAGTTACATAAAAAAAGGTAAAAAATAATGTAAAATAAGAATTTGAAACTATGAAAGCGCAAATCAATTAAAACAATATCTGGTGAAAACCACAACAGAATAAGAAACCAACACCACCAGATCATTCTGCTTTCATCTAAAGACTTATATTAAGTTGTGTATGCTGTGTATAATGAAATATCTGTGATGGTTGAGGTTCGGCTGGCTGTGAGTTTCAGTTTTGTTGGTTATTTCTGTTATTCCCTCTTGGCTGCAAGTTTCTGTGTTATTTTCTACTTGCTATTTTCTGTTATGCTCTCTTGTAAGTCTCTGTGTTGGCCCTCCCTCTCTGTGTCTCTCTGTGTCCCCCCCCCCCCCCCCCCCTTCACTCCTGTCTGCACCAGCCAGCTGATTGTGCACACCTGCTCGCCATCTCACCATCACTCCTCCCGCCGTACACTCCTAACAGTCATCAACTTCAATCAAGCACAGTATTTAAACTCCGGATCTACTCACCATCTTCGCTGGATCGTTGTTTCCACCTGCATGGTGACACAAGCTCTCAGCTCCTCCAGATCGCTACTTTGCAGTCCTGTATTCTTTGTCTCTGTCCTAACCCTCATCTCTGTGTTCCCTCCTTACAGTCACTACTCCCATTTCTCCATCTCCAGTCAGCTGGTCTCAGCCTCCAGTCCCCTCCTCTCAGCTCCCTGCTCCTCACCGCTCCTCGCTCCTTGGCCCCCGGCTTCAAGCGCCCCTCCTCGCCTGTTGCCTCCCCGTTCCCCCTGAGCTTCCTAGCGGCTCCCAGTCCCAGACTGTGTCCATACTCTGCTCCTTGGAGTCCAGCTCCCCACAACCCCTCTCCCTCACCTTTTCCTCTTCATTCCAAAATAAATCTTTTGTTTGAACTGAGTTGTGCGTTTGGGTCCGTGCTGTAATGCTGTAAATATGTATATTACAGGAGTTTACTGGTTTTAAACTTTTCGTACCTTCAGTTCTGTTACTCAGCTGCTTCACTTCATCCTGTAACTGAGTGTAGTTGTTTCTCAGTTGGTTGCATTCGGTCTTCAGCCCAATGTCTGAAAGATGAATATGAAACCAATAACGAAGTTTTAAAAAAACAACTGTCTATCGCATGTTTCCTCATTTGGCAGCTGTGAAAAAACTGACTGAGTTGTCTTATTTTACAGTTGGTGGATTGGTAGGAACTCCAAATGTTGTACATGTGTATATTAGAGTTTACTGGTTTTAAACTTTTCTCACCTTCAGTTCTGTTCTTCAGCTGCTTCACTTCATCCTGTAACTGACTGTAGTTGTTTCTCAGTTGGTCGTTTCTGGTCTGCAGCCCAATGTCTGAAAGATGAATATTAAACCAATAACGAAGTTTTAAAAAAACAACACCACCAAATCATTCTGCTTCAAACTAAAGACAAATATTTGGGACATAAAACTACAGTCTTTGCTGTGTGCTAAATGAGCCAAAGCTTGTATGAGGTCTCATTAGTCTGACTTTCCCAAACTGAATATGTCTTCAGTACAATTAGCTCTCTTCATGTTTCCACTGACAGAGTTTCCTTGCTGAGTGGTGGTATAAAGGAAACATCCTGGTAGTCAAGTGGTGTGTTGATAAAGTTTCAGCTGAATGTTAACACAGAATGAAGATTTCTTACATTATAATCATGTTAGGAAGGGATCTCTGAACAGGTGATATGGACAGTAGGAATAATTACAGCGACTAATAACTATGTCAGCATATATATTGTAGTTGTGAAGTGTATTTTATCTTACAGTTTACAGATAAGAGGATGATTCCAGTCATCATCAGAAAGCAGAGCACTGCCAGACAGAGTGCTGCAGTCCTGAAAGTCTTCTTTTGGACGGCTGGAGGATGCCTCTCAGTGTCTGGTCCTAAAGTGGCAAAGCAGAGAGCGAAGTTCATTACAGGGAAACAACATGAGTCTTTGTTATCACAGTTCCTATTATCAGTCCCTCCAGGATTTTGCGGCCATTTTTTGAGATTGTTGCGGCCCAAAATGCCTGATTTTGTGGGAGCTTTTGTAAAAAAATGCGATAATGGTTGCAATGTCTTTTGTATTTTTGTTGCAATGAAGTTGTGAGAGACAGTGAAAATTGTAATTTTTTTGG
>CM042438.1:2418459-2490959 GCA_023631565.1 Gymnocephalus cernua | reverse complement strand
AGGACTACTAGCCAGTCAGAAGCAGAGTATGAGGGTGTGTCCTGACAGTACCTAGGTAAGGACTACTAGCCAGTCAGAAGCAGAGTATGAGGGCGTGCCCTGACAGTACCTAGGTAAGGACTACTAGCCAGTCAGAAGCAGAGTATGAGGGCGTGTCCTGACAGTATCTAGGTAAGGACTACTAGCCAGTCAGAAGCAGAGTATGAGGGCGTGTCCTGACAGTACGTAGGTAAGGACTACTAGCCAGTCAGAAGCAGAGTATGAGGGCGTGCCCTGACAGTAGCTAGGTAAGGACTACTAGCCAGTCAGAAGCAGAGTATGAGGGCGTGTCCTGACAGTACCTAGGTAAGGACTACTAGCCAGTCAGAAGCAGAGTATGAGGGTGTGTCCTGACAGTACCTAGGTAAGGACTACTAGCCAGTCAGAAGCAGAGTATGAGGGCGTGTCCTGACAGTACGTAGGTAAGGACTACTAGCCAGTCAGAAGCAGAGTATGAGGGCGTGCCCTGACAGTAGCTAGGTAAGGACTACTAGCCAGTCAGAAGCAGAGTATGAGGGCATGCCCTGACAGTACCTAGGTAAGGACTACTAGCCAGTCAGAAGCAGAGTATGAGGGTGTGTCCTGACAGTACCTAGGTAAGGACTACTAGCCAGTCAGAAGCAGAGTATGAGGGCGTGTCCTGACAGTACCTAGGTAAGGACTACTAGCCAGTCAGAAGCAGAGTATGAGGGCGTGTCCTGACAGTACCTAGGTAAGGACTACTAGCCAGTCAGAAGCAGAGTATGAGGGCGTGCCCTGACAGTACCTAGGTAAGGACTACTAGCCAGTCAGAAGCAGAGTATGAGGGTGTGCCATGCTAGCAGCTAGGCGAGCATTATAACGTGTGTTCCAAAGTGACCACGTGTGTCTCTGAAGTAAAGGCTGGACTACAACAGAGCTGTTTGGAGCAGTTGGTGAACAGTGTTTTCTGGTGGAGATGGTAAGTCCCTTTGGGGGGGACTTTGGGCTTTTTACCTTTGTAAACATATAACGTGCACAAATAAGATTTATAATACAATAAAGGAAAGAGAAAAAGTCCTCTAGACGATGTGAAAAATACTCTGCTAAGATTAAGATTTAGTTTAACATGGTTTTCCCCAAATGAAAAACAATCCTTTGTAAAGCAATAGCGTAAAGTAGTTCAAACAATCATTCCTTTATTCATTCAACTTTTATTTATCTTCAAAAGATGATTGAGGGGCGGCCCTCGTCTGCAATGTCATCGAGTCAAATTACAGAAATATAAACAGAACAACACAGGAATAAAGCGAAGACGTCATTAGAAAAATAGAAAAGACAATAAATGAATTGGAAAAAATTCTTTCATAAATAAATTAGGATAATACAGATGCAAAAGTAAGTACTGTAAGAGCCAATCAGTGCCCTTGGTATAAATAGGAACCAATCTTTGGTTCCTCGGGTGCAACCAGGAAGCACATACAGTTCTTGACCGCACGCACGCACGCACTTAATTACTTAAGTTCATCGTTACCACACACATCGCAACATGGTGTTCATGGGAAAATGTAGGATTAGTTCTACGAGCAGTGTAGTCAGATAAATATTACGTTTCCAAACCAAACACACAAAACCCCCCAAATGTCTTGACCAAGACCAGACCAATCTGGCAACGTTTCTGCAGACGGCTGATTTAGACAGACGCTGTGTTCTTTCATCATCGTAACTATAAGGTTACCCGCCAAAGTTACTTTTTACCGGCATGTGGCGGGTTGGCGGGTGTTAATTTAAAGCCCTGGCGACAACCCCGTGGCTTTTTGTAGCACAGCATCAGCCTCATCCAGCTCATTTTCTGTAGTTTCTGTAACGTAAACGTTACAATTATGTAAAGAGAGCACAAGTGGAAGTTTGCAGGTTTAAAACCAGATTTCTTGTGTTTTGTGTTGATTTTAAGGAAGTGCTGTAATTTGTTCCAGGAGTCGGGTGCACTCAAAATAATTTCAAACTATTTCTGGTTAAGAAATAAAAAAGAGATGAGAATTAAGAAGAATAATTCAGATTATAATACAACAGGGTCAACCTTATTAAAATAGAATTAAAATGAATGAAAGTTAAATATGGATAAGCCTTTAATATGCTGATTGTCTGAGTGTAATTCTGCGTGTTGCACAAGTGAGACCTATTTTTAACAAGGATATTTAGTTTCTTTACAAAACAAAACCCCTCAGTACGGTATTTTACAACAACGATTCCAGTTACTGCGTCTATTAAAACAATCAATACATGCAAGAGTCTCCAGAATCACCCTGCAGGGAGCAAAGTGCCGCCTGCTGAGAGACATTTCAGGTATCTGCATGTATCACAGCAGCATTCACACACACCACAAAAACAAAGAACTTCAGTTTAAGTCTGCTTCCTCACAAAGTTCCTTTCTGGGAATCAGATGTCGCAGGTAGTGGATGGAAAGGTAAACACTGTCGGGAGCGCGTGCGTGTGCGTGCGTGCGTGTAACGTGGCCCACGGGGTTAAAAGTCCAAACCATCCCGATGGAGGAAACACCAGCAACTGTTGGCGCGGTCGTCAACAGCGTGATCACATCCACGGTCCGTTTCTAAGACAACACCATGCAGGTTTGTCTCAAGGCACCTTAGAATAACTTAGAGCCTTTTCTTATAAATAGATGTGCATTTTTCCCTTTTCTACGACCATGCAGGCTACATTTTCATTCATAAGTGACGTTTTGAGACAAAAACAATCTCTGTCCACACAAGAGTTTTAGCTCCAGTAGCAGAACTAATCTCCGTCCATATTAACACGTCTGATAACACATATCACATGACCATTCAGACACACTGGGCATGTGCGTGCCGGTGTAAACAGGAAGCAGGTGAAGCCTTCCGTGATCGCGTACCACCGCCCCCTTCCACACCCCTCCACGCAGTTGCTAGTAGCCAAGGAGGACACGGAGGTTGAAGAAAACATGGTGGACTCTTCAGAAGAGGTCATTATCTTCACTCGAGTTTCTGCACCGGACGCCACAATCTCCTGAACATAGTCGCACTGAGAGATCCAGAGAGAGTCGTGTGGAGCTTCGTAGCAACTCATATGGCAACGGCTTGATCGTAACAAAAAAGTTACGCACTAAAGATCCAGACGTCCGATGACTAGAGTTAAAAACCACCAAGGTCGTAAAAATGTGGCTTCAAACTGGATAAAAACGGACGCTCAAAAGGGGGTATGACGGCATCGCCAGGCAACCAACCGTAACAAACCGTTGCCTTGAATAAAATGAGTTTTTTTCTGGGTTTGAATCGTACAATAAGTCCACAGTGTTAGCACGGTTAGCATCGCTAAGCCTCCGTCCTGACTGACAGGACCTAAAGCATCCTCTGCTTTATCATCTGTTTTAAATGGGACCATCATTTACTAAATCAACATCATGCTGCATTGAAGAAGACTTGAAACTAGCGATTGAGACCATAAACTCATTATGAAAATCTTTACCGAGATAATAAATGCAGTGTGCATTAAGCTCACGGACGGGGTCGGCGCGAACCGTCAGGTCTTTCATACTGATTGCGGTCAGAGCGGCTCAAAGAACGGACTCTTTCTCTCCTGTAGCCAATCATTGCAACGTAGTCTACGCTACTGCGTCCGCATTGTTACAAAATCTTGGAGGTGCGCGGCTCGGCGATCAGACCCTCCGCGCGTTTGCATCATATCGCCGTCCGCCCTGAGGCGACCGCGCTGAACGCAAGAAGCATGAAAGAGCTTTAACAGTACGCCACTCACACACTACCTCTACGGGTTTGAGACACTGTTAAAAAACACAAAAAAAAAACTGCCTGAAGCTGCTTGCAAATAACTGGTCTGCTGCACGGCATCGAGAGATTCTCCTCCCCAGAGTCCCACTCTATAGACGGTTGGGTCCGAGTCGATACTCTACGGCGCTCTGCAAAACGCAACAAGCTCTTTATTCAGAGGATGTGGCTGCCATTCAACACAAGTGTTGATGTGAAAGTTATATTGTCAGCCAACCAATCTGAAAACAAACGTCTTCTCCGCTTAACAATAATGTAAAAAACAAACGGAACGTAACAAGGTTATCTCCCGTTTCATCGCTGTGTTCTTGCAGTCCTTTGAAGTACAACGACACGCGTATTAGTAACTGTTTCATAAAAGCCGTTTTCTCAGCTTCTCCGTCAGTGTTTTTCTGTCTTTGCTCAGTGGTCCGTCTCCTCCATCACCTCCATCACCACGGTTCTGGGTCCTGTTAGGATCAGGTGGCTGACAGCCCGGTAGTCCAGATCGAGAACATTTAGACCGTTGAGCGAAACCACAAACTGACAAACCTGCAGGTAAAAGAAAGATTTAAGATTCAAGAGGTATATTGTCCTATACACAGTGAAGACAACTCACACCATGAAGCATGCTTTGCCAGTCTTCCTTCACACAAGGAATACAAAATGGAGAATACAATAAAGCTAAAGGGTCCTGACCAGGCGTCAGTATGTGACAAACTGGGGCTTTAAATGACTCGTAAAAAAGTTCAAAATGCTTTGACGTGACATGTGAAAAGTCCTTAAACGTGGCGTGCTATTTATACACCTTCCCATGAGATTACGTTGATGTAATGATGTCCAATTCATTTCTATTGCACTTTCTACTCACAGATCACTTAGAAAACTCTGCTAAATGAATGAATGAATGAACAAATAATAACAATCTGCAGTTCCTAATCTGGCCACTAGATGTCATATCCACACAAACTATTTACAACAGTCAACAAAACCTAGGACCTTGTTATGTGATTTCACTCTTTTTTGCACCAAAGGAAATAACCGGCTTCTCTTAACTACATTTCCCATGATGCCTACCTTCATCCCAGCAGCGGCGGCTGGGCCGCAGGGCTCCACAGCCTGGATGTGACACGGCCGGTTTCCTCGCACCACAAACCCCCAACCCACGGCATCGCCCACGATCTGGAGACACACAGAGAGACGTTACTCTGCAGCAGAAAAGTCTGAAGAAAAGTCAAAGAAGCAACTGATTCTGGAAAGAAAATAGTTTGTGAAATATGTGCAAATAAAACACTTTTGCAAAAGAAAAAAAAAATACCTATGAAAGTATGTACATGTATGTACAAGTATGTACACTTCCACGTAGGGCTGCAACTAGTCTCGCATTGCCAGACCCTCCTCTACAGCTCTGCGGAGGAGGGTCTGGCTAGTCCACACAGCATTCTTGGATGGGAGAAGAAAAAAAATCGGTCTGGTTTATTGGCATTTCGTTAAACCAATCACGATCATCTTGGGGCGGCACTAAGTGCCTAAGAGCCGCGGTGCTGCTGCAAAATAGCCTCTGGAAGGAACTTGTTTTGGTGGAACATGTGTACGTTCAGAAGTAGTTTTAGTCGTGCAACAGAAAACTCAGATTGGACAGATAGTCTAGCTAGCTGTCTGGATTTACCCTGCAGAGATCTGAGGAGCAGTTAACCAGAGTCCTCACAAATCAGCCGGAGGTCAGAACGCCATCACAGAGACAGAGGAAGGAGACGGACATCCGGCCGAAAAGAAGGACATACGGCGGAATTTCCGGCGGCACCGGAGCAATCCCGGAAATGAAACGTCGTGGATATAGACTGCTGGCTTGAACGACATGCAGCAAAGGGCCGCAGCCCGGAGCCGAACCCGCGGTCGCTGCGTCGAGCAGTAAACCTCTACACATGGGCGCGCGCCCCCACCGACTGAGCCACCGATTAATCTGCAGATTATTTTCACAATGAATCGTTTGGTCAACGTTTCTCAACGTCCTAGGGGATGTCTTTAAATGTCTTGTTTTGTCAGTCCAAACCCCCAATAAAGGGTTATTTAGTTGAATAATTTGAATATGACATCAAACAGAAAAGATCAGGAAACCTCCTTATTTAGGAGGCTGAAAAACAGCACTTTTGCATGAAAAATTACGTTAACGATGAATTGATTATCAGAATAGTTGGCGATCACTTTTTGTCCGTCATCTTATTGGTTAGTCGACTAGTCGTAGCAGCTCCACTTCCAGGCTGTTGTTAAATCAATAAGAGATTCTGAGTTTATTTAAAATTCATCCTTTAACCCTCATGTTTTCATCGGGTCAAATCTGACCCGTTTTCTAAGTTTCCACATCAGAACATTTTGGTTTCTTTCAACCAAATTGTCAAAAGTATTACTATCATTGACTTTTGAGTGTTTTATTCAATTTTATAGCATTATTCTGACTAAACTTTGAAAGTCTGTAATTATCCATCAACAACCTCTGATCTCAACTATTGGTCAAAATAATTTGAACTTTCTGCTTTTCTTTAACAAAAAGAAAAATTAGACATTATTTCGTAACGGCTAAATGAGGTTTATTGACCATACTGTAAATTCCAAAATGAGTGTAAAAATAGTGGTAATAAGATGGTGGTAGTGTTCACTAGCGGTAGTGGGGCAAAAAGTGCCTAAAAATGCTACAAAAAAGACAAAAAACGTTTAAAAGAAATGTTCAATTTTTTAAGAGATGCTGAGTTTATTTGGGTCATTTAAACTGCAGTATATGTTGTTAAGATTTCATACGGCTGCTGCAGACAGCTGAATCAGAATCAGTTTTATTGGCCAAGTATACAGTTACATACACACGGAATTTGACTTTGGTAGGTGTTAACTCTATACATTCAACAAATAGACATGTAGTTGTAGACAAATAGTAATATAGACACATACAGTACAATAGAGACAACAATATACATATAGGCACATATCAACATAATATACAAATATACAAATAAGACATAATATCAAGACAAGTACACATGGAGTGGGATGTAAGGTGCAAAAAGTAATAGTGCAAAGTAGAGTGCAAGATGCTTATTGGTAGTCTGGGGAAACCGTGACGAACTTCTGGCAAATTTGAGATTTGCTCTGCAAGTCCGTCTGGCCAAGAGTCCATTCAAGCCCATTTCCAATTTCTCCAAATCGAGGCACCAATCACAACCGCTTAGGCGACTTTACATCAATCACAACCGTTGAGGCGACTTTACACCAATCACAACCGTTGAGGAGGCTCTACACCAATCACAACCGTTGAGGAGGCTCTACACCAATCACAACCGTTGAGGAGGCTCTACACCAATCACAACCGTTGAGGAGGCTCTACACCAATCACAACCGTTGAGGAGGCTCTACACCAATCACAACCGTTGAGGAGGCTCTACACCAATCACAACCGTTGAGGAGGCTCTACACCAATCACAACCGTTGAGGAGGCTCTACACCAATCACAACCGTTGAGGAGGCTCTACACCAATCACAACCGTTGAGGAGGCTCTACACCAATCACAACCGTTGAGGAGGCTCTACACCAATCACAACCGTTGAGGAGGCTCTACACCAATCACAACCGTTGAGGCGGCTCTACACCAATCACAACCGTTGAGGAGGCTCTACACCAATCACAACCGTTGAGGAGGCTCTACACCAATCACAACCGTTGAGGCAGCTCTACACCAATCACAACCGTTGAGGCAGCTCTACACCAATCACAATCGTTGAGGAGGCTCTACACCAATCACAGCCGTTGAGGAGGCTCTACACCAATCACAACCGTTGAGGAGGCTCTACACCAATCACAGCCGTTGAGGAGGCTCTACACCAATCACCACCGTTGAGGCGGCTCTACACCAATCACAACCGTTGAGGAGGCTCTACACCAATCACAACCGTTGAGGAGGCTCTACACCAATCACAACCGTTGAGGAGGCTCTACACCAATCACCACCGTTGAGGCGGCTCTACACCAATCACAACCGTTGAGGCGGCTCTACACCAATCACAACCGTTGAGGCAGCTTTACACGATGATGATAGCGCAGCGACGGCGAGCAGCTTTTTGTTTACATTCAACATGGCGGCCACCGAAGAGCAGCAACCCGTTGCTCGTTGCTGCTACGTCACCCGGATCGTTGGTGACGCCCCTTTGGAAATGGGCTGTGAATGAAGCTTCCCCAGATCATCTGGTGTCGGCCAGGCTAGACCATAGTGGAGCATTTACAGTCTCACAACCCCTTCTCAGTTTAATGAAAGAAACAGGCCTTTCCCACTCTCTTAACTATTTCAAGAGGATACATTACCAACGTACTGTAAATGTTTTCTTGACGTAGGGTCCTCCGGGTCTTTGCAGCTCGTCTGTGCTCACTGGTCTCTTCAGGACTAAACATGAAAACAAAAGGTTTTATTTCATCAACACTAAAAACTATGTGTTACAAATATGATGAATGAGATATTAACTGCTTTCAACTAGAGATGTTCTTAAATGCAGGTATCGGTATCAGCGAGTACTGGAGCTTATGTACAGATCTGACACCACGTAATGTAGCCCTGAAGACAAGCTACTTTAAAGTAGTTTATTTAGGTTCTTTTTCCGTTATGACTCGATGTCAAACTGGATAATAAAAGAAAGTTCTACGGCATTCGTTGTTTGTGTTTGTTCAAGTTTCAGAAAGAGTTTAACCCGAGCCAGACCGACGACAAAGACAGAAATCATATCACATCTATACAGGGATGATAGTATACAGCTGTTAAAACATAATCAAATATATAACACACTGGTATCAGAATCCACATCGGGAAGAAATAAATGGTCATCTCTAATCAACTAAAGGTTCTGTTGTTGCTGCAGACAGACTCAGATTATTATTCTAAGTGTCTGACAACATGATGAAAGGATCCCTACAGAGATAGAGCTTTTAGTTAAAGAGGAAGATCCTTTTAGTTTAACATCAAACAGCCCTGAAATCGCTGGACCCATCAGTCACGTAGACACTAAAATGTGGTGAAATAGGGTCCAGACATAACTTCAGCTGCACGATATGAAGAAAACATGCGATATGCGATAGCGCCAGCGGTGGAAGAAGTATTCAGATCCTTTACTTCAGTAAAAGTACTAATACCACACTGTAATAATACTCTGTTACAAGTAAAAGTTCTGCATTGTAAATGTTACTTCAGTAAAAGTGTGTAAGTATCATCATGAAAATGTAGTTTAAGTATTAAAAGTAAAGAAGAATCCTCACGTTGTAGAAAGTGTAAAGGATCAACCAGCTGTGTGTTTAATGGTCTGATCGTCTCAGCTGGACTTGTAGCTGTTATATTGTTTGCTAGTTTCATTTATAATAAAACATCAGATTTTAACTACAGAACTACATGTGTTTTGTGTGCAGGAATCTTAATGTGTAAAGTAACTAGTAACTAAAGCTGTAACAGATGAATGTAGTGGAGTAAAAAGTACAATATTTCTCTCTGAAATGTAGCGGAGCAGAAGTAGAAAGTGGCATGAAAAGAAAAGACTCAAGTAAAGTATAACTACCTCAACATTTACAGTACTTAAGTCCAGTACTGGAGTGAATATACTTAGTTACATTCCACCACTGGATAGCGTTGTTGAACACCGTGATAACAGTAATACTTGACTGTTGTGTCTTCAGTTCTGCGTTTGTGCTGCTCTCAGTGTTTTGGTGAACTGACCTGATTTGGGGCTGTAGAGCGGCGGCGAGGAGGGCGAGTTGTTGAGTCTCCTGCTGTATTGGCTGCCATCGCTGCAGCTCCGCAGCCGGGCGCCTCCGCCACCTGCAACCGCCTTCACCTCCTTAGATGGAGCCACTGGCGGGGAGAGAGAGAGAGAGAGAGAGAGAGAGAGAGAGAGAGAGAGAGAGAGAGAGAGAAATCAGATCAGACGGAGAGCTCCGTGACTTCTAGTTAGACATGGTCTGATAGTAATGTTTGCTTCCCGAGACCGATTCCGATACCTGAACTTGTGTATCAGCTGATACAGAGTACCGATCTGATACCAGTGTTATAAAATACATATATTTTATTATGTTTTAAAGGTGCCGTACGTAGGATTGTGAAGATCCAGGACTTCACCAAAAAATGTGAACATCAACAACTTCTCAGTCCCCCCCCCCCCTTTCCGCTAAAGCCCAAAACGGTCTCCTAAGCCCCTCCCCCCACAAGGGAGAATGAATGCATGTGCATGTAGAGTAGAGTGAAGTGATTGACAAGCAGTTAGACACCCCCGCTGGCCCTGATTGGTGCATCTGAACAGGGAGCGGTGGATTTTTGTAAATCCCACTCCAGGCTGTAGGTGGAGCCAGAGGAATGACCTGCTTCATGTAGTTCTACTGGAACATCGGGTCAGTTTCAGCCACCGTGGTTTTACACCTCTACTGCTGATAATCAGTCAGAGCACACTGACCCTGCTTGTGTTTAACTTTCTCAATTCATTGTCCAACAATTGTGTTCATGTTCAAACATGCCTTGATAACAGCCAACGCTTCCTTAAATAGCAGAGATAAGAAAGACAAACACGTCGCACTGTTAGCAGGGGTGTGGGGGGGGGTGATGACCCATGCTCTGGTTTGACCATCGCCTAAACTGAAAATGAAATGTTGTGCTTTACTGTGTTTTGTTGGTTTCTTTGTGCGTTTGTTTTTGCTGTGGTTCAGGGAGAGAGTGTGTCCTTCTGGTTGACACCGTCCCCCCCCTAAATATTATGAGAGCAAAGCAGGAATGTCCAGGTTAGGAGGAAGGTTGGGGGGGTGGGGGGTCAAACAAATAAAGGACTGTCACCCAGGAGACCGGGGTTCATGTCCTGTTTGAAAAGAAAAGGAAACAGAGAGTCGCTTTTAACTTTACGTTTCAATTTTTGTAAAAAAACGAAACAATAATTTCTTTGTCTTTTTGGTTGTCATGTTTTCTTGGACTCTGTAAAGACGTTTAGAGTTGACTTTGCGTAGTAATATCTGGCTGTTAGTATGTGGTTGGTTCTCTCATTTACTAACACACACATCACTCGAGTCACAGGGTGTAGGCGGCATAGGGAAATGTTAGGGGGGGGGGCGGCAGTCCAAATGGGCAGAGAAAAGTTAAGGATAAGGACAAGATAAACGACAAAAATGTTGATTAAATAAAGCAACAATAACAGTAGAAAGAAATGCTAAAAAAGTTGAAAAAACAACAAACAGAAACGTTGGACAAAACGGCAAAAAGTTTGAAAAAAAGCAACAATAACGTAGAAACGCCAAAAAAACTTAAAATATATAAATAAAAACGAAATGCCCCAAAAGTAAAAAAGAAAACGGCAAACCGGCGGAAAAAGATTTTTCTTAAAAAATGTTCCCACATTTCTAAGATTTTTTTCAAAATTAGATATTGTGTTCCTACATGTCCCTTCAATTTAAGCTCTATCCCCCCCACAACATGTTTTAGGGTTAGGAGGATAAAATCTAAAGCAAATTTATGAAAAATGAAATGTGGGAACATAGAGCTTAATTTTGGGAAAAGAAATCTTAGAAATGTGGGAACATAGTCACCCTCCACTTTTAGTGATCATCACAAAGAAATACAACTGAAGTTAGCAGAACCAGGAACATCATGAATGCTTCCTTTAAAGCAGACAGCTGTTAGTTCGTACCTGCTGTACGGGGTCCCATCTCTCAGCCGATTAGTATCCAATCACTCGGAGAAGAACGCAGCAGGAGGAGGAAGACTTTAACCGCTTAATGAACAGGAGGACAGTCAGACAGTAACAGTCAGACAGTAACAGTTATCTGGCTTTAATGGATTCTGCTACCAACATGTTTTCTTAAATCATCTGCTCAGGTAAATATGTCTGTGTGCTAACAGATCTGACAGTGAAGGCAGTCATCTGGTCAGAGAAGTGTGTGTGTGTGTGTGAGCTAAATATTAAACCCTTGAATACACAGACTGACCTTCGGCAGGAGGGAGGAGGAGGAGGACGAGGAAGGAGGAGACCTATTTCAAGCAGAATTTTTCCTCTCTGTAATAGCAAAGTTAATGTTAACAACACAACTGACGTACAGCTTTTTAAAACTTATATTTAAAAATAATTTCAAAGCTCAAGTCCTGTGTTGATTTATCTCCATGGTCGACCCTGAAGATGCTGCATGGGAAGATTTATTAAACTTATAACACACACACACACACACACACACACACACACACACACACACACACACACACACACACACACACACACACACACACACACACACACCTTCCCTTTAGCTTCAGCTGAGCCATGTGTTTGAGGACGTGTGCTTTGTGCTTTTAATATCTGAACCAGAACGGCGTGTTCCTGGAAAGGCTGAATAATATCAACGATATCTGTGTTTAACCTTTCTGCTCCATCGGTTGCTTTGTGTGTTTCCCTGTTGATAAGATTATAGATTTCCCCATAAAAAGAAAAAACTCTTGCATTGAGCAACTTTAGCAAAAAAGCTTCTTTTTTTTTTTAGCTGTTATACAAACAGAGCCCTGCAAACAAGATGTGCCAGGAGCAGTGGTTGTAGATATACCTGGGCCTCAGCCTGGTTGCCATGCACACGCTGTAGGAGGCTGCAGCTGTGGAGGAAAAGGAAACACACACATTAGTTCTGCTCTGACGGACGGAGGAGAGTCAGGACTAAAAGCTGCACTGGCTGCATTTTCTCTCCTCTCTCCTCTGTTTAAAGCCTCTGATGGCTCCTTTCTCTGCCTCTTACCACGGGGTCTCTGCAGGTTTCATAAGGTCAAATGTAAGACTTTTTGAGACCCTTTTAAGAGCATTTTGAATGAAATTTAAGCCTACTAAGCCTTAAATTCTGTTTTTTTTTCCAAGCCAAGTATTGCTTATCTTGTACTTTCCCAAAGCTGAAGAATAAATATCTGTTTTATGTCTAAAGTATAATCTGTGTGTGTGTGTGTGTGTGTGTGTGTGTGTGTGTGTGTGTGTGTGTGTGTGTGTCCGTGCGTTCATGGACATCGGAAAAAAACATTTTCCCCAGTGAAAACGTCACTTCCTGTGGGAATCAGAGGTGGGAAACTGGGGCTAGATTTTGCTAACGGTTTCCCAGGTGGTGACGCGTTGCTGACAGCTGACGTTTGATGTAGGCGACTTTAGTTCACTGACAATATTTCAGTGACAATAAACTGTTTATTGTGGACAAACGCCTCTGCCAAGAAACATACGCAGACATAACCTGTTTCAAATGATTCATAAATAGGCCTATATATAAAAACACTACACCTTATCCGTATCCTTTCCCCTTCGTTGTCCTGCAGATAAACACACACCTGTCCATGTGCTGTTTGTACGCTCGCATAAGAAAACAGCAGCAAATCTTTTTGTTATTGTGCCCAACAGCTGGTGACAGTCATGCAACAAGATGTTATGCCAAACGGCAATATAACAGAAGAAGAAGAACACGCATCCCGACTATGTGAATGCTGGCAGTTGGAAAAACAACGTAATCACGGGGGCGATCCCTGATATTCCCAGGTGGCATGAACGCACCATTAGTGTGTGTGCAGTGTGTGCGTGTATCTGTCTGTGTGTGTCTGTGTATGTGTGTGGCTTGTCTGAAAAAAAAATGTGTGTGTGCGCCGTGCGTGCAGCGTGTGTGTCGTGTGGCTTGTCTGAAGTACAATATGTGTGTGTGTGTGTGTGTGTGTGTGTGTGTGTGTGTGTATGAATGACATGCAGCAAAGGGCCTCTGCGTTGAGGACTCCACCCTTACATATGGGCGCCTGCTCCACTGGTGAGCTACCCAGTCTCCCTCAAAATGTTTTTAAAACAGCATCCTGACTAAACTTTGATTGCTCTCAAACTCCACACGTCCGGACCGTCTGCTGAGTCATTTGGGAGACGTGGCAGACAATGACACAAAAAAGAAATATGCAGCTGTCATCGCCGTCGATGACGACGACGACAACAACAACAACAACAACATGCTCCAGACAGAGTAAACATGCTTCTGATAAAGCCACGTTCTCATCTGTCTGCAGGAGGAACATTCCTGACGCTTCAGATCAATCGCTGCTGCTCTTTCAGTCCCTTAAACTGAAGATAACAGCAGAGAGATACACGGAGGACACGTGGCGACAACAACAAAGATGTGATGTGAAAACACAAAGCCAGCCGGCCCGGGGACAGTTTGTTCTATAGGTCAGGGGTTCTCACACGTATTACCAGGAGGTAATAAGGTCACATGGCTGCTCCGTGCATCAACAGCTGTGAAAGCTGTAGTAACGAACCGTCCTAAGCATTTCCGTGTGTATTTGTGTCTCACTGAATACACACAGCCCTGTCCACCTCTTATCTGTTATCTATGTTGCTACGCTGTTTGTAGGCACAAAAACAGCGTATTGTGTTGTTATCAACTGGTATTGCTAACAACGGCTAACCTGGCTAGAGAGCTAATACAAAACAATGAAAACCCGACTTGTAAATGAAATGAGTGTGACGTCATTCCCAGCTGCGACGTTACGTTAACTACAGACTATTCATTTGCGTTCATTTGACCTTGCGTTAAAAGTAGTCCACAGAAGATTGCTGAAATAGTTCATTTTATTCAACACAACATTCAATTACATTTTCCAAAACTTCCAATGACTAGGAACCCCCCCCCCCCCCCCCCAGTACCCCCCAATCCATTGGCTCCATTAGATCAGAGTACTGTAAATGTGCTGCCTGTTCTGCCAATCGCTGCCTTTCCATTTGAATGAACAGATATGTACTTTAAACGTGAACGGTGTACTTTGTTGAATTTTTAGGCCAAAGAAGTAAAAACATATTGAACTCACTAGAGCACTTGTTGCTGTAAGAAATAAAGTGTGTAGTGCACTTAATCTCTGTCCCGTTTCCTATAATCTGAACTGTGTGTGCAGAAAGGTTTTCTTTGTCGAAGTTTGAGGCAAGTTTATTGTAAGTGTATTTGACAATATTTTTTGTTCTATGACGAAAAATCTTCCCGGCCCTTGTCACATGACTAATTCATGTTTCCATACATCCACATTTTTGCCTTAAGAGAACATAGAAAATGTGTATTGTCTTTGGATATAGGTAAATTAAAATTACCGACTGATTATTATTCCCGCCCTTGTTGTCCTTCCTGGTCAAAATTGGAAGAAAATCATTTTTTCCAATGTTTTTTAAGTCATGATCAATAAACCTAAATTATATGACATTATACCTACTTTTTGAATTGAAAAATGTAATTATTTTTGACTAATTAAGATCAGAGGATGTTGAGTGGATAACCACAGGACTACATGTTTCATTTTGGTCAGGATTTTTTAACATTAATATGAGTTCCCCCAGCCTGCCTATGGTCCCCCAGTGGCTAGAAATGGTGACTGGTGTAAACCGAGTCCTGGGTATCCTGGTCTGCCTTTGAGAAAAAGTAAGCTCAGATGAGCCAATCAGGAATCTCCTCCTTATGAGGTCATAAGGGGAAAGGTTACCTCCCCTTTCTCTGCTTTGCCCGCCCAGAGAGAGAGACATCATGGCTTTCAAACGAGCAAAGAATGGCAGTTGGTCTGGAGACTTCAGATACAGTATTAGGGGACCACTTAGGTCTATATAAAAGAGACTTCAGATACAGTATTTGGGGACCACTAAGGTCTATATAAAAGCATCCAAAGAGCACCATGTCATGGGACCTTTAAAAAAGAAAACTCTAAAATTGAATAAAATACAAGTAATCAATTCATTTTACGTGGGAACAATGTTGTATCTAGGTTCCATACAACGTACATGCATGGATCCATGTTATTTTTGGGCAATTTGGTTGACCCATATTTTTTATATAAAAAAACTTTGAAAATGGGTCAAATTTGACACAAGGGAAACACAAGGGTTAACAAACCCTGGACCAGGTCTGGCTCCTCGGCAGCCCTCTCCTTCAGCTGCAGCCAAAGGGTTTCTTCTTTGTGTGGGTTCTCGTGTGTCTTTTTAAATCTGTATTCCGTGTAAAAGATTTCTTACAAAGTAAGCAACTAAAGGGTTTCTCTCCTGTATGAGTTCTTGTGTGTTCCTTCAGATTTGACTTGAAGAAAAACCTTACAGCACAAACTGAGCAGCTGAAGGGTTTCTCTCCTGTGTGGATTACCTTGTGTCTATTTAAATCTGCCCTCCGTGCAAAAGATTTCTTACAGACTGAACAGCTGAAAGGTTTCTCTCCTGTGTGGATTACCTTGTGACAGTTTAGATGGTGCTTTTGGCCGAAGCTTTTCCCACACTATGAGCAGCTAAATTCTTTTTTATAAGCACAACATCTGGAATCCCTGACAGGGGCTTCATCATCAGGGACATCATTTTTCGGAGAGTTTAAACCTGACTGAGGTTTGCTGCTCTCCGTCCAATCAGCACTGCCATCAGGATCAGAAGAGTCTCCAGTCTCTACCTCAGCATGTGGTTCTGAATGTGGATGTAAGTTCCTGTCTGGTTCTGGTCCTCCACAGTCCTCTCCATCAGCTTCTGTTTTCATGTGTTCAGTTTGTCTCTTATTGAAGCTGTGAGGACTGAGCTTCCTCTCCATCATCTTCTTCACTCTTCACAGGGACAGGAGTGAACAGCACCTTGATATCAGCCTCCTCCAGTCCTTGAAGCTGCTCTCCCCCCTGACTGCTCCACAGTTCCTCCTGTTCCTCTTTAATGTGTGGGGGGGGCTTTGTGTCCTCCTGGTCCAGACTGGAGCTCCTCTCCTGCTGCTCAGGGGGAACTGAATCTTTACCCACCAACACCTGCTGGACGTCAACACAGAAACACACACTGAGGAAAACTGTGACTTTTTTGACAAGAAAAAGTTGACTAGAGCACGAGTAATGTTACAGGTTCCGAGAACGCTATGTGGACCGGTGCTAACGTTACATAAAACAAAGTGGTGGAGCGACCTAGAGAAAGAACAGAGAGAGAGAGAGAAGTGATGTCATGACCACAGCTCCCTATAACAAGGTTTTCAAAGTCAGACACTGTGGCGCTCTTCAGATAAAACTAGACAGCTGTACTAGCCAACAACTTACTTCTGTTTGGGGTTAGTCATGCTTTAAGTTGTGACTCTACGGTTGACTGAAGCGTTGCTGTCCATTTACCAAAGCTGTGTGTTTATGTGCAAGGGAGACAGAAGCATAACCATTTGTGTGATTAGTAGGATTGGGTATTGTTTGGATTTTTTGATTCCGGTTCCTAAACCGATTCTTGAAAAACTCAAAAAGTGAATAGTTAATATGCTTTTACGTCCGTTTCGGTGAGCCCAAAAAGTAGCCTACATTTACGGTAGCTAGCTAACGGTAGCCTACAGAGAAAGTGTGATATTTTTACGTCCGTTTCAGAGCGACAGAGGGAAAATATTTCAGTCGATACATGAAGTGGAATCGAAATGAGAAACCGAAATTTGCGTTCTAATCCGGTCCGATTCCTACCGGCTGCGTAGCGTAACGTTAGTGCAACAGCGTGCTGCGTCTGATGTCATTGTTATTGTTCTTTTACGCATGCGGGTCAGTTGGAAACCGCAAACCCTTCACACTGGAATCTGACATAGGCCACATTTTAAAAGGTCATGTGAACAGACAAACAAAACATCTGATCTGAGCAAAAAAATCTGAATTAAGCATTAAGACTTGTGGTGTGAACGTAGCCTTTATATGCCCACATGCTACTAGTGACCCATTATGCCTTATTATCCTCGAAAGTAGCACAGATACAAAGCCCACGATTGAAAAGGGAATAGGATGAAAGCAATATATATTATACAAAGGGAAAAAAATGAAGATCATTAGAAAGTGCAATACATTTTATTTGATTATTTGTCTATTTTATTTCTTCTTTCATTTTATGGTTTGGATGTCTGTGAACACTTATTCGCAGAGAAAATAGTTTTTGATATTGTTGAACATCGTGTTGTTGTGAAGATGTTAACTGTTTTACATTGTGAAGCAACACTTACTGTGTTTGCACTAAATTGAAAATAATATTTTACAAAAATACACTGAAATACAAGGCTGTAGAGAACAGTGCACTATTGCAGACTTATGTACTAAAGGAACTCAATATTTTAATATAGTCAGTCATGAGGTAAAGTGGGCCCTTACAACCCGTAGGCGGTTTCTACATATGTGTTCAAAATTTGATTATTAAGATAAACCCCTTGAGATGTATCATCCCGTTTTCGAGGGGGTCCCAACATATAACACACTCATTACATAACAACAGAGGAGTGAAAAATCAAAACAAAAAAATATATATGACGTAAAACACCATAGAAATCATATGGCATTACTTTTATTTTTAAATCCAAATGAAGTATGCCTCATGTCTATACTCAGTTGTGAGAAAAGAAGCAAATCTTTTTTTGAAAAATTTGGAGCATTTCATACCAAGATGGTGCCGCAGGAGGTTGACAAGGTGTGATGGCGCATTGTTTTGGTTTGTGTTTTAACCCGGATCTCATTCACCAGTGAAGAGCTCGTGAACATCAGGGGAACAATTCCATCAGACTTATTTCCTACTTTTCTTCTACCTTCATTGAAAATTTTGGACATTCTGGTCAAAGGTGCGCTCACCTTTGCTCACGGAGCGAGGCGCCGGAGGAGAGGGAAACGGGCCGTGTGCTTGTGCGTCTCCGCCAGCGAGGATTACGCACACCGTTACCGGGAATATTCCTCTCTAACGTGCGCTCACTGCCCAACAAACTGGAGGAATTACAACTGCTGTTGGTGAGAAACAGAGACTTTTCTTCATCTGCTGTTTTGTGCTTCACGGAGACGTGGCTCTGTGGATTAATACCGGACTCTTTTCAGAGCGGACAGAGACACGGATCTCTCCGGCAAAACCAAAGGTGGAGGAATCTGTTTCTACATCAACAGCGGCTGGTGCAACGACGTGACAGTGACTCAGCAGCACTGTTCTCCTGACCTGGAATATTTCATCATAAGCTGCCTTTTTATTCACCCCGTGAGTTCCATTCATTCATTCATTCTGGTCGGTGTTTACATCCCGCCGCAGGCCAACGTGCAGGTCGCACATGCTCACCGACCAGATAGGCCTACTGAGTGTGGAGCGGACCTACCTGGACTCCCTAGTTATTGTCCTGGGTGACTTTAATAAAAGAAACCTCACCCATGAACTCCCTAAATATAGACAGCATATTCAATGCCCGACCAGAGAGGAGAACATTCTGGATCACTGTTACACCACAGTCAGGGATGCTTATCACGCCGTCCCCCGTGCTGCACTGGGACTCTCCGACCACGTCATGGTCCACCTGATCAGATTTAAAGAGTCAAAGCGCAATATTATACCGAACGTCTTGCGATAATTATGCAATATTTTTTTATATTTTGTTTCGTTTGTGAAGCGTTGCATCCCGCCCAACATGCACCCAAAGAATATAGAAGTAACACGAGGAGAAACTCAATAGAACGTTCCATTGCAAGCTGCAGCACAACGTTCTACTGAGGTTATCCTCTTGTTACGTCTATACTCTTTGATGCACCTCTCGAACAAAACACATCACTTGGTAGCGTTGCATCCCCCCCCCTCCTCGACTCATTTCCTGGTTCTCCTCCTTAAACAACATAAAATCAAGGAGAGGGTTGACTTCTCCTGCTCCAGGTTTCCCACCGTGGTCAGAAAGAACAGAGGAGACACTTTTTTTCTCTCACTATGACTCTAGAGTCACTACTCGCTCCGAAGATAATCAACATCAGATTTAAAGAGTTCAAGTACAAGTTTAGCAAGGCAGTGAAGGAGGCTAAACGACGGTACTCTGAGATGCTCCAACGCCAATTCTCAGCTAACGACTCTGCGACTGTCTGGAGAGGACTTGGCCAGATCACCACCTATAAGCCTACAGTATTTAAAAATCTAAGAAATATTAAAAATCAGTATTTAAAAATCTAATGGCAGAGGGAATAAAATAATTTACATATCTATTAGTTTTCCTCTGGGGGGGGGGCTAAGGGCATTAGAACATGGTTAGGATAACTCTGCCACATATAAACAGAGAGTGAACAGTAAGAGAGGAAGGAGTAAAAGGTAGGGCCGTCCTCGACTAAAGAAATTCTTAGTCGACTAACACTTATATGATTTTGCCGACTAATCGATTAGTTGATGTAATCGACAGAGCTGTGCTCTTTGAGAGCTGGTTAAGACTAGAAAAGCGCAATATAAATGTAGTTAATTAACCATCTCACCTGCTCTGTGTGGGATGGAAACAGCGTCCATTCGCTCCCGTTGTCGCTCGTTCTCCTCTTTTGAACGACAGAGTTCCTCCTCGTACTCTGCTATCGTTCTTTCAAACAGCCCAAATATCTCTTCAGCAGCCGCAGTTAGTCGCTGCTCCACCATCGCTCTCAGCATTTGGACTTTAGACATTTTCACACTATCACGGCTTTTCTACACACAAAACTTGGTCAAAAACAGCGTTGGTTCTCCTTCAAACAGCGCTGAGTTATATAGAGGCTCTCTGGAGCTCACACACATTCAGCACGACGACGCCACTCTGCTCTTTCTACTCACGTTAGGCGCCTTATTGCTCAAATACTAACATCCGGTTCTGTTGCAACTTGGTGGATAACCTTCAAAATAAAAGCCCATACACATATTTAATTATTCCAATTCAGCTTTCTGTTTTTCATCAAATACTATCACTTTAATCATTTGTGAAAACGTTTTGTTTTAAGGACCTTGATTTATAAAAAAAATGCCTTTGCCTGTTTTAGTTACATTGCACATTAACAAGTTCTTGAATGTTCTTATTTAATTCAGTTCATGTCAAATTTACTCTTTTCTTCTTCATCAGCAGAAAAGAAGTCTGTTATATTTAAACAATTACTTTTCACATGCAGTCACGAGAGTAATTTTAGCAACAAACAGCCGTTACACTGTAATTTATGGTAAAAAAAACAGACTCAAAATCTGGTCATCATTTGAGCCTTTATTTCAAAACACAAAGTGGAAAAAACTGTTTTCCTTTGAATGGAGTAAATGTGGCTCAAAACTAGCTAACATTTTTTTTTTTATGGAAACCGATTTTTATTAAATTTACCCTGCAGGGGATTCCTTTGTGTGGATTCTCATGTGATAAACTAGGGCTTCCCTGTAAGAGAATCTTTCACCACACTCCCCGCAGCTGTAAGGTTTCTCTCCTGTGTGAATTCTCATGTGCGTGCGTAAATATCTCTTATTTGAATAAGACTTTTCACAGACTGAACAACCAAAAGGTTTTTCTCTCTCTCTTGTGTGGATTTCCATGTGTGTCTTCAGACTTCCATTCTGTGTAAAACATTTCTTACAGATTGAACAACTAAAAGGTTTTTCTCCTGTATGAGTCTTCATGTGTTTCTTCATATCTGACATAAAGAAAAATCCTTTACCACACTCTGAGCAGCTGAGAGTGGGATCTTCTGTGTGGATTCTCATGTGTCTCTCTAAAACTCCCCTCCATGCAAAACATTTCTTACAGACTGAGCAAGTCATTAAAATATCATCTGTATACAAAAAACAGTTGCATTTTCCAAAGCAACGCACTGCCTAGGTTTTTTTTTTTACAACCTTGAACTGAAGTAATTATGGTGAATCAAGTCTCCACTCTTGTCCTCAACAATAGTGGAAGAAGTATATCAGTAAAGTAACTAGTAACTAAAGCTGTAACAGATGAATGTATTGTAATGTATGTCTGAAATGTAGCGAGGAGAAGTAGAAACTGGCATGAAAAGAAAAGACTCAAGTAAAGTACAAGTACCTCAACATTTAAATGCACTACTGGAGTATATGTACTTAGTTACATTCCACCGCTGGTCCTCAGTATCTGGTTGTTAAAGCTACATTGTGTAAGACTTTCTCCCATCTAGCATTGAGATCATATATATCAATCAACTCTCTCTCGCCACGCAGTTGAAAGTACGTATTGCAGCTACGGTAGCCGTCACGCTTCAGAAAGCAAAAGTGTTCAAAAAGTCGTCTTGTGCATGTGAGAGTGGCGCGGACGCACGCTTCACACCACGAGCGGGCATGCACGCCACCCAACAGACAGGAGAGAGAGAGTAAAAAAAAGAGACTGCAGCGGTCCAGAGGATAATTAACTAGTTAGGATTTGGTGTGTGCGTCCAAAGCAGCTCCAATGTTCACTTTTTTTTCTGATGATGGTTCACCGACATGTGTTTCTAAATCACACCAGGTCCCCAGATGATACTAATAGGTGCAAATAGGGCTTTAGCTGGTAGACTCTGGCTGCGTCGGTCGTGCTAACTACGTTACAGACAGGCGCTATATGGATTGGTTTGTGTTAAGACACAGAACACGGGAGAAAATAAAGAAACGTACGTGATAGTAAACACAATGTTGTTACATGTCAATGCATATTAGAGCTACGGTACTTTATCCACAGAACATAATTAATTTCAATAAAAACAACAACATTATTGTTGGTGAATTCTTAAACAAAGAAAACACCACTAAATGTGGCCAGGTTGGTTCAGTAGATGGAGCAGGCGCACATATACTGAGAGGTTTATGCCTCGACGCAGGGGTTCAGGGTTCGAGTCCGACCCGTGCCAATTTCCTGCATGTCTTCCCCCACTTCTCTCCCCCCTTTCTCACCTAGCTGTCCAGTCAAAAATGAAAGGCGGAAAAGCCCCAAACAAATCTTAAAAAAATATAATATATAATATTACCGAAATGTAATTAGTAATGAGTTATATTACTGCGTTACAGCAAAAAGGAATGCATTACTGTAATTGCGTTACTTTTGTAACCCGTCACTCCCAACACCGTCCATGACTACTCCAGGGTTTCCATGACCGTGGCAACCCTGGACAAGTCTCCGGTCTCGTCCTCAGTATCTGGTTCTTTGAGTCTATCTGTTCCTGACTGGTTCTGGTTCCCCACAGTCCTCTCCCTCAGCTGCAGGGGTTTCCTTTGTGTGGATTCTCATGTGATAAACTAGGGGTTCCCTGTAAGAGAATCTTTCACCACACTCCCTGCAGCTGTAAGGTTTCTCTCCTGTGTGAATTCTCATGTGCTTGCGTAAATATCTCTTATTTGAATAAGACTTTTCACAGACTGAACAACCGAAAGGTTTTTCTCTCTCTCTTGTGTGGATTCTCATGTGTGCATGTAAACCTCCACTCTGTTTAAAAGAACTCTTACAGACTGAGCAACTGAATGGTTTCTCTCCTGTGTGGACTCTAATGTGATCCTCCAGATTTCTCCTTCTGCTAAATCTTTTCCCACACTCAGAGCAGCTAAAATTTTTCTTAGCAGCACTACATCTGGAATCACTGACAGCAAAGTCATCATTTTGCAGAGGGTTTAAACCTGGCTGATGTTCCTTGGTCTCGTCCCAACCTCTACTGTTATCAGAGTGCAAAGCCTGGTCATGAGCAGTTAGTTGTAAAAGAGTTTCTGGATGTGAGTTCCTGTCTGGTTCTGGTCCTCCACAGTCCTCTCCATCAGCTTCTATTTTCATGTGTTCAATTTGTCTCTGATGAAGCTGTGAGGACTGAGCTTCCTCTCCATCATCTTCTTCACTCTTCACAGGGACAGAAGTGAACAGGACCTTGATATCAGCCTCCTCCAATCCTTGAAGCTGCTCTCCCTCCTGACTGCTCCACAGTTGATCCTGTTCCTCTTTAATGTTTGGGGGGGGCTTTGTGTCCTCCTGGTCTACAATGGAGGGCCACTCCTGCTGCTCAGGGGGAACCTCCTCTTTAACCACCGACAGCTGCTGGACGTCTGCAGGAAGCCCTGAAACACACATTGAGGAAAACTGTGACTTCATGCTATCTATTGGTGTAAAGCTGACGTTTCACTGGCAGCTAAAATAACGGCAGATCTGAGCGTTTTAAATCATTCCCTATGAGAACAGCGGTATGAGAGATGTCCGCTGATGGCGGCCAAAGTAATACGAACTAAAGATATAAAAATAGAAGTAAAACGTACAATATAGGCAAGTAGGAGAAAATGAAAATACTCAAGTTAAAATACCATACAGTTGTATTGAAGTACAGCATAGTTACTTTCCATGGCTGATAAAGTGTAATGATATTTACGTGTAGCAAGTCCTAACATTAATTCCCGACACGTTTCTATCTGTCAGCAGCTCGGACATGCACTGCTGCCGGCACTGACGTACCGTCACCAGTTGGGACACAGATGTTGTCCGTACCGTCTCTGGTTCTGGCTCTGACCACGGGAACAGTGACGGGACAACTCGTTTAAGCGCAGCGTAATAACTGCTGAAAATAATGTTAATCTCGCAGATCTGTCCCTGCAGTCATCTCAAGCATCGAATACAGCAACAGGAAACAATACTCACAGCTTTTCCTGTGAAGAAATGTTTCGCGGTGTTGGTGATTTCTTAAAAAAACAGTAAATGTTGTGTTAAAACGTGTTACTAAGATTTTAACGGGTATAATATTACCGAATCGTAATTAGTAATGAGTTATATTACTGCGTTACAGCAAAAAGGAATGCATTACTGTAATTGTGTTACTTTTGTAACGCGTCACTCCCAACACCGTCCATGACTACTCCAGGGTTTCCATGACCGTGGCAACCCTGGACAAGTCTCCGGTCTCGTCCTCAGTATCTGGTTCTTTGAGTCTATCTGGATCTGAGTTCTTGGCTGGTTCTGGTCCTCCGCAGTCCTCTCCTTCAGCTGCAGGGGTTTCCTTTGTGTGGATTCTCATGTGATAAACTAGGGCTTCCCTGTAAGAGAATCTTTCACCACACTCCCTGCAGCTGTAAGGTTTCTCTCCTGTGTGAATTCTCATGTGCGTGCGTAAATATCTCTTATTTGAATAAGACTTTTCACAGACTGAACAACCGAAAGGTTTTTCTCTCTCTCTTGTGTGGATTTCCATGTGTGTCTTCAGACTTCCATTCTGTGTAAAACATTTCTTACAGATTGAACAACTAAAAGGTTTTTCTCCTGTATGAGTCTTCATGTGTTTCTTCATATCTGACATAAAGAAAAATCCTTTACCACACTCTGAGCAGCTGAGAGTGGGATCTTCTGTGTGGATTCTCATGTGTCTCTCTAAAACTCCCCTCCATGCAAAACATTTCTTACAGACTGAGCAAGTGAATGGTGTTTGTCCAGTGTGAGTCATCATGTGTGACTTAAGACTTGACCTGCACATATATCCTTTATCACAAAGTGAACAACAAAACAAAGGTTTTTCTCCTGTGTGGATTCTCACATGTGCCTTCAAACTTTCCCTCCGTTTAAAACATTTCTTACAGAATGAGCAACTGAATGTTTTTTCTCTTGTGTGGATTCTCATGTGTGTCTCCAAACTTTCCCTCCGTTTAAAACATTTCTTACAGACTGAGCAACTGAATGTTTCTTCTCCTGTGTGGATTCTCATGTGTGCATGTAAACCTCCACTCTGTTTAAAAGAACTCTTACAGACTGAGCAACTGAATGGTTTCTCTCCTGTGTGGACTCTAATGTGATCCTCCAGATTTCTCCTTCTGCTAAATCGTTTCCCACACTCAGAGCAGCTAAAATTTTTCTTAGCAGCACTGCATCTGGAATCACTGACAGGAAAGTCATCATTTTGCAGAGGGTTTAAACCTGGTTGATGTTCCTTGGTCTCGTCCCAACCTCTACTGTTATCAGAGTGCAAAGCCTGGTCATGAGCAGTTAGTTGTAAAAGAGTTTCTGGATGTGAGTTCCTGTCTGGTTCTGCTCCTCCACAGTCCTCTCCATCAGCTTCTGTTTTCATGTGTTCAATTTGTCTCTGATGAAGCTGTGAGGACTGAGCTTCCTCTCCATCATCTTCTTCACTCTTCACAGGGACAGAAGTGAACAGGACCTTGATATCAGCCTCCTCCAGTCCTTGAAGCTGCTCTCCCTCCTGCCTGCTCCACAGTTCCTCCTGTTCCTCTTTAATGTGTGGGAGGGGCTCTGGCTCCTCGTGGTCCACACTGTAGCTCCACTCCTGCTGCTCAGGGGGAACCTCTTCTTTAACCACCAACACCTGCTCGGCCTCTTCTTTAACCACCGACACCTGCTGGACGTCTGCAGGAAACACTGAAACACACAATGAGGAAAACTGTGACTTCATGCTATCTATTGGTGTAAAGCTGACGTTCCACTGGCAGCTAAAATGACGGCAGATCTGAGCGTTTTAAATCAGTTAGTTGCTAGCATTACATAACGTTATTTGAACTAAAGTTTTAAGCAGTTAAGTGTGTGACTGGAGGAGAAAACTTACCAAAAAGTTAGAGATAGAGGCCAGATAGAAACTGATAGAGGTATCAATGCCAACAACTAATTGTTTGCTAGCCACAGGCTGAAGGCTACATCCATTAGAAATGGATATATTATGGCATCACTGATGTATCTTCAATCTCATATATATATATATATTGCTCAAGCTATACAGACTAACAGTTACACCTCGAGAGGGACAGGCAGTCCACCATACAGCTCTGGTTGATCAGAGTTTTTAAAATTCATATCTCTTGTGTATTAAAGAGGCCCTTTTATGCTTTATGGGATTTTTACCATCTTTTGGTATGTTATGTACTTTTTAGTGCATGAAATAGATATATAAATACACAATTCCCTCCACATAGAGCTTTATATCCTACAGAAGCTTTGTGTATTGGGCACAGGTCAAGGCTTTGTTACTGAAAGACTTTGTTTGGCCAAGTTGGAGCTTCCTCCGGATCACAACCTGTAAGTAAAGTGTATTTGTTGTGTTTAAAACAATGAATGTAGAATATATCATCACAATAGTGTTAGCTGACTAACATGCTAGCTATGGCCTAGTACATAGCAAATGTAATATTAGAGACTGAAAGGCCTCTGCTGCGTGCAAGCCAACTAACGCTATTGTGATGATATTGTTGCTAATCAGCTGAAACTATCTTCGGAAAACTTCAACTAACATTACTGTACAGTAATGGTTTAGCTAGTCGCCTAGTTTGGCCGCCGCGTGTCCTTTTTTTCAACCGGATTTCCGTTACCTTCCTCTTTCTTTGTGTTGGTGTTCTAACCTCCGGTGGATTTCTGAGGACTCTGGTTAAGTGCTCCTCAGATCTCTGCAGGGTAAATCCAGACAGCTAGCTAGACTATCTGTCCAATCTGAGTTTTCTGTTGACGACTAAAACTACTTTTGAACGTACACGTTCCACCAAAACAAGTTCCTTCCAGAGGCTATTTTGTAGAGGCGCACCGAAGCTCTGTGCAGCACTTAGCGCCACCCAGGACGATTGTGACTGGTTTAAAGAAATGCCAATAAACCACAACATGTTTTTGTCCCATCCAGGGATGCTGTGTGGACCAGCCAGACCTTCCTCCGCAGCACTGTGGAGGAAGGTCTGGCAAAGCAAAACTATGGTTTAGCTAACATGGTAAGCTGAAAACCTACATAAAAGTACGGTGATCACATATAACATAAACATATTACAATAAATAGCAATTTCTAGCATTACAGATGTTAGATAAAAAGGTCCCAAAACCAATAATAACCAACCAATATATTTAAGCCTTACATTATTATTATTATTACTACAGGCAAATGAATTTATGATCTTATAGCAGTAAAACACAGTATGTGTATGTCTTTCCTTGTATTAATAGGCATCCAGTATCAGTGTTTTTTGAACATCAGAGCGTCTAAACCTAATCTTGTAGACCCCGAGTACAAACATGATGCTGAAAAAGAGTAAAATGGGGCCGATATTCGTCATTTTCCATACTATCGGTATCAGCATTTATAATGGTTGATAAATTATTTTTTAAATTTTTATATTCATTCATCACAATCATTTATAATGACAAATACATGATTCTGGTAAATGAATATTTAAAAAATAAAATAAAAATGGACAAAACGCCCTTCAACCATGTTGTGAGTGTTGGCGTTGCATAGTTTGTCCACCAGAGGGCGCTCTACAACGTCCCTGTTAGTCTGTCCACCAGAGGGCGCTCCACAACGTCCCTGTTAGTCTGTCCACCAGAGGGTGCTCTACCATGTCCCTGTTAGTCTGTCCACCAGAGGGCGCTCTACTAAGTCCGTTAGTTTGTCCACCAGAGGGCGATCTACAACGTCCCTGTTAGTCTGTCCACCAGAGGGCGCTCTACAACGTCCCTGTTAGTCTGTCCACCAGAGGGCGATCTACAACGTCCCTGTTAGTCTGTCCACCAGAGGGTGATCTACAACGTCCCTGTTAGTCTGTCCACCAGAGGGCGCTCTACAACGTCCCTGTTAGTCTGTCCACCAGAGGGCGATCTACAACGTCCCTGTTAGTCTGTCCACCAGAGGGCGATCTACAACGTCCCTGTTAGTCTGTCCACCAGACGGCGCTCTACAACATCCCTGTTGGCAACACTCTTTGATTTTTGTGTGTTTTTGTTCAAAGGACTTTAAATTTCATATCTTAAGTTTGTATTTTTATACATTTTATTGATCAGAACTTTAATATATTTTGATGTTCTGTTGTGACAATAAAACAAACAAGTTTATTTTTAACCTCTTAAACGCTTGAAATTTCATGCTTTTTGGTCTAAACGGCATACCCAAATTAAAAGTGGTACAGCTCCCATATACTTTGACACTCTGGGAAACACTCTCAAGTTTTTGTTCCAAATGTCAGGGTGATACTAGAGCTACAGAGGCTAGAATAGAGTTTTTTTATTTCCGTCCAAGTCATACATCTGTAATATGATTAAAATACACTGCTGTGAACACATCTACCAGGTAACAAGACAATCCAGCCACATGTGTCTGCTTACTACAGAAAAAATCCAGAAGCCAAAAGACTCAAAAATGGATTTTATATGATTTTTTTTCTACAAATATGGCTGTTTTTCTTGAAAGGTGCAAAGAAAAAAGCCCAAAAGTGCAAAATACAAAACTTATCAAAGACAAGAACACACCCACATCAATCAGACAAATACTTGAAATAACTATATACATAAAAATATAGAAATAAGTCATTATAAATTGGTCAGGGAGGGCTTTGCATTGTAACAGTCCCTGTCTGTGCTGAAACACAGAGCCAGCCATCACAGGGTTAAAATTTCAATGGGTTATGTATCAATCAAATCGTCTCCTTATTGGCTACAAGGCTAGGGGCGTTTCATAGCATGGAATTTTAACTGGCTAAAGCAAATGTCGATCAAGCTCCACGTGGGGCAGTTCACTTCCGAGCCGTGATTCGGCGTTAAACCTGTCTATCTCCAGCTCCCGGAGATGTACTGACTTATGAGAGGCCATGTTTGATTCCTAAGGCTTCAGGGAATAACATTGGCTGTTAGACGGCCGGAGGGAGGAGAGAGACCCGTTGGAAGAGCGCAGCAGTGGTGTCTCGCGTCGCTGTTTTTGTAACTAGGGGCTCGTAAACTTCAAGATTTTGAGGCGAATAACTCGTTTTGGATTAAACTGCTTAGATATTTCATTTCCTTGGACTCTTGTGGATTTATGAAAACAAATTTTTTGGGATTATATCACCTCTGTGGATAAAGGGACACTCAAAAAAGGTATGAATGCACACACACCAGCTGCACAGTGTAATTCTGAATTCATTTATTTTCTTTAACTTTATAACAGTTGTGTAACTGCTATAAATCACCTTATGCTTTGTGTGTGGGCTTAATTGAATCTTGAGAGGCTAAGCTTTCAAATGTTGTATCGCATGGCCATATATTGTGAAGATTTAATGTGTAAAAGTTATAACAAAGTGTATTCAGCGTCCATTTTGAGCGGAGGTGGGTCGTATACAGGACGGTGATTGTTAAGAGGTTTTAAACTGCATTATCATATTATTTTAGTGAGGACTCAAATAACTACAAATAACTAATGTTAGGGAAATCTGTTCATGTTTTGTTATGCGTTTCTGGATATTTCTTTTAAAAATATATATCGGCCGATATATCGGAATATCGGATATTTAAAATCACCAAATATTTGTATCGGTATCAGCCTTAAAAATCCTTTATTGATCGGGCTCTAGTTAGAATGTTAGAGCGCACAGTCGCTCTCTCTCCCGAGACACAAGTCAGCAGCTTGCAATTCAGTTTATTTAATAATTGATTAAACTAGGAATGCACCGAATCCAGATGTTTGGGTTTCGACCGAATACCGAATCCACTGGTTAAGATTCTGCCGAATCCTCCTCTCATCCTCAGTCCATTAACAAAGTAAACACATTAATGACATAAACAACGTCCACAGCAGTGTATTTTTCATTTTATTTACCTGAAGTTGCTGCATTTTGGCTGCTGTCTGTAGATTCCTTCATGAACAAGTCGTATTCTTTCGGATGTTTAATACGCAAATGTCTTAACAGCGGCGATGTTGTGTGTTGTTTAGGGTCCTTGCCACCACGAGAGAAATCGGCATTGCAAATTGAACATGTAGCTCGACTTGAATCGCCTTCTTTTGACTGGAAATACTGCCAAACAACACTTGTTCTGCCTGAGTTGTTGAGTCGCCTACTATATCTGCTGCAGCTCCGCAGCCGGGCTCCTCCACCTCCTGCAACCGCCTTCAGCTCCTTAGATGGAGCCACTGATGGAGAGAGAAAGGGAAATCGGGATCAGACGGAGAGCTCCGTGACTTCTAGTTAGAGATGGTCCGATAGTAATGGCCGATAGAATCAATATGCAATATAAACAATACAAAATTGGCCCACGCTAGAAATTTCCCGATAATGCATGTTGATGGCGCAATCTACCCGCGGACTTTAGAGCCACGAGCTGCAACGCATCATCGTCATCTTGAGTAAACATGGCTGAAAAACGGAGGAGGAGGTGGTGAAAAAGACCGGTGCAACATCCATTATTTGGACTTGGTTCGGATTTAAGCCGCTACAACGGAGCCGTTCATCAGCCTGATGAAAGATACAGAGTACCGATCTGATACCAGTGTGTTAAAAAATACATATATTTTTAGGGATGCACCGAATCCAGATTTTTGGGGTTCGGACGAATACCGAATCGGCTGGTTAAGATTCTGCCGAATCCTCCTCCCATCCGCAGTCCATTAACACAGTAAACACATTAATGTATGTAATGTACCTGAAGTTGCTGCATTCTGGCTGCTGTCTGTAGATTCCTTCATGCACAAGTCGTATTCTTTTGGATGTTTAATACGCAAATGTTTTAACAGCGGCGATGTTGTGTATTGTTTAGGCTCCTTGCCACCACGAGACATATCGGCGTTACAAATTGAACATGTGGCGCGACTTGAATTGCCTTCTTTTGACTGGAAGTACTGCCAAACAACACTTTTTCTGCCTGAGTTGTTGACTCTCCTGCTGTATTGGCTGCCGTCGCTGCAGCTCCGCAGCCGGGCGCCTCCGCCTCCTGCAACCGCCTTCACCTCCTTAGATGGAGCCACTGGCGGAGAGAGTAAGGGAAATCGTGATCAGACGGAGAGCTCCGTGACTTCTAGTTAGAGATGGTCCGATACCATTTTTTGCTTCCCAATACCGATACCTGAACTTGCGTATCAGCCGATACAGAGTACCGATCTGACCCCAGTGTGTTAAAAAATACATATATTTTCATTACATCGACCAGCGTAAGTAGTGCAAGCGAAGGGTTCGGTGGGAAAACATTCTAAGGTTTGGCAGAAACCGAACGCCCATCAAAAAGCCCAATATTCAGCCGGATCCTGGATTGGGTGCATCCCTGTATTAAACAAAGTGCTAAAATGGTCCTAAATTGATACTAGAGTAGATACTTCATGTTTACTGCTGCAATGAATGAAATGCAGAGGAGAAGAAAGAGAATCTGACACCACAACATCATCTGTTGAGTGTGATCGTTATTTACACTATATTATTAATAATTAGGGCTGTCAATCGATTAAAAAATTTAATCAAATTAATTACAGACTGCGATTAATTAATCTAAATTAATCGCATACATAATGTTTGCTGTGAAATTATTTTAAATATTTCAATTCAAATGAATCAATGAATAATTAGCATTAGTGACATTAAAGTTAAAGAAGCTCTTTTTATTATTATTGTCACTGTTCAAAGAATGACCATATCTATCTATCTATCTATCTATCTATCTATCTATCTATCTATCTAAACAATATGACCTAATATGCTGAGGAAGTAAAATTCAAATGGGTATTTTACAATAATTTTGAATGCACTGCGAGGCTGTAGATTACCAGTTTCATTGAACGCACAGTCTCTGTGTTTTTCCGACAATAGCAGAAACACAGTCAAACTTTACAGCGTTTAGCGTTAGCTGTCAGCATTTTAACCGTGTTTAATCCAGCTGCTAGCTAGCGGAAGGCTAACGTTACCTGCTGTTGAGTGTAGTGTTAACCAGAGACGGTTAAAGAAACTAGCATTACGTGCAGCCATGTTTCTGTTGCGCATTCTCTCGTCTCCCTCCTTCATTTTACAGTCAAATGGCAGCTAGAACGGCTCCGGGTGAAAGCTCAATATGGAATAGATTAATCTGCTTTTTTTCCCTCAGATTAATTAATCAAAATGAATGCAGTATTTTGAAAGCCCTATTAATAATGTTTCAGTTAAATACATTTGATTGATGCATGTGTCTATTCAGGCTGGAGGTTCAAATCATAATTTCTCGCTGAATTTCCAAACGATTTGCTTTCCTGCAAATGCCAGACATTTATTTATGACACAGGATACTTGTTTGAATTTCAAAAAGTGTGTTTTCAAAACAATATACATTATCTTGTGTAGATAGTAACAGTACAAAGCTTTGAGCCTTAATATATTTAAGAATGGTGAGTTATAAAAACATTCACTCCTGTACAATAGTCATGAAAGGTGACATTAGCTATAGGGGTGGTGGTGAGGGGGAGATAATCAATAAAGCATAGTATTGCGTTATTTTCTGTGGCAATACTGTATAGATATACAGATGCCGAGTATCGATCTTCTATCATATAGGTATGTGTTTGTCAGTTTGTCTGCTTGACAATCCCATTTTACAGCAATCACAAGATGGCGCTGTGTCGTACGGTAGCCTGATGTGTGTGTGTGTATTTTGTGTTTTTAGTCACTTTTTGGTCTTTAAGTTCATTTCCTATTATTTAATGTAGCCTATATTCTGTATGTGTGCTGTATGTCTGATATTTTTCTGCTACAACACCGTTATTTCTCATTTCTTGGGATCAATACAAATCTATCTATTTATCTATCTGTCAATAAAACTGAAGTGAGATGAACAAACAAAGACAATTATCCTTTTAGATGAAACAGATGTTGACAAAGTTTCCTATTGGGGACATTATTTAAAATTGGGAAACATTTGAAGTTGGAAAAAAGGTAATAAATTGCAATATATATCGCAGAATATTGCAATATGTTTAAAATCGCAATAATATCGTATCGTATAAGTAGATCGATACTTTATTGATCCCCAATATACACATACATCATAAACGGGATGATAAAATAACAAATGAATATGGACAATAAAAGAAAAGAAAAATCCACATTAATATACTAAGGGATGTATAAGCATGAGAGGCTTGCAGTGACTGAGGGACTGACCCTGTGAGTCAGTCTGCATGGTAAGGTGCTCTATGAGTGTGTGTGTGTGTGTGTGTGTGTGTGTGTGTGTGTGTGTGTGTGTGTGTGTGTGTGTGTGTGTGTGTGTGTGTGTGTCAGTGTGCATGGTAAGGTGCTCTATGAGAGTGGGTGTCATGGTGATAGTGAAAATAAGTCCAATAGTGCACGGATAAAGTCTAGAGACTAGAGTTAAATATGGACGTTATAAGAGAATAAAGTAGACAGTAGGATAGACAGTATTGTGACGATATCGTATCGTGAGGCCTCATCCCTAATAGAGACCAAAACCGTTTTTGTACCAGCCTGTAAACATGTTAAATTTGTCTGTGAAGTTTGGATTTTTAACATCAGGCTCTATGGCGACTGACTCGGGGAACTGCAGTTCAGCCCAGAGCTGCCACTTCATCAACAGACGACAAAGCATCTCACTACTATAATAATGGCGAATTACTTAAACAAAAGTACTTCAGCTGGCACAAGCTACCATTAGCCTAATTTAGAATCAGTCTCTTAACTTTATGCTAGCACAGGGTTGAGATTTATGATAACATGGAACTTTCTGTTAGGAGCATAGTATGAGTTTCTACTGAACCATAGATGTTATTAGACAAACCAACCACATTTAGTTGACAAAGCACAGCTACACTTCATCACACTTTACCTTTATTTCTCCAGGTAAGTCAATTGAGAACAACTTCTCATTGTCAACGAGGACCTGTCACAGTCACACCAGTTCCCCATTCATACCTGGAAGCTGCCCAGTCCAACCAGTCTGATCTGCTGGTCACTGGAGCGGTTGGAGGTTAAGGTGCCTTGCTCAAGGGCACCTCAGTGGTGGTGATGAGGGAGGGACAAGAGCTGCTCTTTCACTTTCCCCACCCAGATTTTATCCTGCCGGTCTGGGGATTGAACCACCGACCTCCCGGTCACATCTCTAACCTCTAGGCCACCACTGCCCCATCTTCTAGTCTGGTGTGTTTAATATGCAAATAGTTATTTCATTCTCATACTGTGGGAAACAATGGCTTAGTTTGGAATTTCTTTCGCATGAACATCCAAAAGAAGCACACTGTTAGCCTACTATCTACACAAGTTATAATAATAATGATAACAATATTATTAATAATAATAATAATAATAATATTTGAATTTATATAGCGCTTCTGATAGACTTAAAGTCGCTTACAGGGGAGGTAGATTACAAAAACTAAACAAAACAGATGAAGTGTAGCTGTGCTTTGTCAAGTTAAGACTGATTCTAAATTAGGCTAATGCTAGCTTGTGTCAGCTGAAGTATTTTTGTTTAAGTAATTCATCATTATTATATTATTATATTGGTACACTTTTATATATAAGGCAATTCTTGGTCTGCTGCCACGCTACCTATGTGACTATATCATACAAAAAAGCAACGGGCGACACCTTTTGCGTTCTCAGGACTTTTTTTATGCTCTCTGTGCCAAAGATTCGTACGGAAATGGGAAAGAAGGCATTTCTGTATTCTGCACCCTCGGCATGGAATACGTTGCAAAAGGACTTGAAACTTACTGATTTAGTCTCGTTAAACGCATTTAAGTCTAAAATGAAAGACGTAGAGGCAGATGCCGTACTATGTTGTTGTTAGATTGTAAAAATGATAATTATTTTAAGTGTTAGTTTTAGTGTTCTGTGTTGTTTGTCTGTACCTATGTGTGTGTTTTGTATAACTTTTTATATGCTGCTGCCTGTCTTGGCCAGGTCACCCTTGCAAAAGAGGTTTTTAATCTCAATGGGACTCTCCTGGTTAAATAAAGGTTAAATAAAAAAATATTAGTCAGATGCTTTGTTATAGATAGATAGAGATACTTTATTTATCCTGAAGGAAATTAAGGTGTCCAATAGCTTATACACAATATACATACAAATAGGCACACAGACAATATAACATATAAGCACACATATTACAAAAATACAAAGAAAGATATCAATAGTGTGCCCTTAAGGCCGTTATATACTAACGCTTTTAAAAGGAACATGGCGACTTATTGAGATGAGAAGGGTATGTATGGACTTGTCTAACTGTCGGGGTTACGCTGAATAAGCTAATGTCCCAATAAGTCGGCGTGTTCCTTTAAAAATGCCCAATGACGTGCAATAACATGCTTTCCATTATATTTTTGACATATTTTGAATTCTGTTTTTCTTCTTCACATAGGCTAAATAAAGCTATTTCCACCGTAAATTGGTGTATAAAAGTGTAACAGAATACACAAAATGAAGTCTTTCATTATATGTAGTATATATATACACACACAGTATAGGCCCATACATATACAGTACAGTATACCCACTTCAATACATTAGACTACACCACTGGTTTACAGTAACAGATGTTTGTTGGATGTGAGAAAAGAAGTAAATAATAAAGTCACAAACAACAGCAACATGTAACCGATTCAGCGCCGTTCACTTACCGTAACGATCAGAATACAGCCGCTCTCCTGTTGCGATGGAAACGGCGTCCATTCGCTCCCGTTGTCGCTCGTTCTCCTCTTTTGAACGACAGAGTTCCTCCTCGTACTCTGCTATCGTTCTTTCAAACAGCCCAAATATCTCTTCAGCAGCCGCAGTTAGTCGCTGCTCCACCATCGCTCTCAGCATCTGGACTTTAGTCATTTTCACACTATCACGGGAAACCTTTTCTACACACAACTTCTCTCGCGTCCAGCGCCTTGTTTCACCGTTGCCACGCTGCGTTGCTAAGCTACTAGCGTGCTAAGCTAACTCCAACAGCTGTGTAGCTTCCGGGAGCTGAGTGAGAGGTAAACATCCGGAAAAAGATGAGCAGCACAAAGTCCATTCAGACAGGTTTATCCGGACATACGGAGGCTCTGATGGATCATAAACAAACACTTTCTCAACACAACAACGCGACAATACTGTTTCTACTACTCACGTTAGGCGCCATATTGCTCAATTGTAACATCCGGTTCCGCTGCAACTTGGTGGGTAACCTTCAAAATAAAAGCCCATAAACTCTTTTATTTTAATTTTTTATTGCAGAACACATTAGTTACAATTTGTCAAAGAAAGAAATTGATCTTGTAGTACATAAATCATTATGATACAGAACATGTTTTCATAAAGAACAAAAAACTAAATAGAACAGATATCAAGCCCATAAACTCATAAAACATAATCTTTCATTATTCCCATTTTAACCGTCCTGTTGTCTGACCCATTTTCACAGTTTCTACATCAGAACATTTGGGTTTCTTTCAATAAAAATGTTAAAAAAAGAAACAACTTTTGGTTTCCCTACAACGCTCTTCACAAGTTCAATAATAATAAAGGTTGTTTTTTTAAAATTCTATTTATTTGAAGAAAATAATTGATAAAAGAACGTTGAAAAAAAGTGACAAAAATGTCGGGAACTAAAGGTAAAAAAACAAAAACAAGAAAATCGAAAATTTTCAATTTTAAAGAAAGACATTTGTTGGTCGATGGGAAGACGACACGTATCCGGACTAAACTTTGACTGTCGTGATTATCCACTAAATCATAACTATTTGTCGAAATAATTCATAATTTCAGCTTCTTCTTTTTTAAACTCAAATTAGGTATTATTGACTTTAAATGAGGTTTACTGACCATGAATTAAAAAAAAAATTGTACAAAAAAATTCTTGACAATTCAAGTTACCTTGTACCACTGATAATAAACACAGATACTGCATTGGCCGCTGCTGTTCATTGGAGCGAAATGTTGACGCAGCTGCCATTTTGGGACCGATATGCCTGTGTGTACTGTGTGTGTATTACTGTGTGTGTACTGTGCATGTACTGTATGGGTACTGTGTATTACTATGTGTAATGTGTGTATTACTGTGTGTGTGTACTGTGTATTACTGAGTACGGTGTGTACTGTATGTGTACTGTGTGTGTATTACTGTGTGTGTACTGTGTGTGTACTGTATGTGTACTGTGTGTATTACTGTGTGTATTACTCGCCTCCTAATGCATGTGTTTCTATCAAGGCAGGGGTCTATCCACAATTAAAATCATAATTTTTGGTGAATTTTTACCTAAAGGCCAGACATGTTTTTATGTTACAGGATACTTGCTTGAATTAAAAATGATAATAATAATAATAATAATAATAATAATAATAATAATAATAATAATAATAATAATAATCTGGGTGTTTTTAACTGTAGAGACCAAAACCGTCTTCTTGTACCAGGCTGTAAACATGTTAAATTTGGCTGTGAAGTTTAGATTTTTTAACATGAGGCTCTATGGCGATTGACTTAATGAACTGCAGTTCAGCCCCTTCAATTACATACACGACAAACTTCATTTTCAGGATCTTACTGAAATATTACTCATTACTTAAGTAACAATTACTTTACCGGACACCAGCTAGCATTAGCTTAATTCAGTATGAGCTAATTTTATGTTAGCTTAAAAGAAGGATTAACATCATAATCAGAAAAGGTTTTATTGAACAAAAACAGTGGTGCAGCCGTAATGCAGGACAGACAGCAGATTGCAGCCAATCAGCAGAGCGGCTGATATGCATTCAACAACTAAGAGTTTCCTCCAGTTAAATCTTATCTTATCTAATCTATTAAACATCAGAAATCAGTAAAACATGTCGGTTATATTTCCCCATACATGATAAATCAGATAAATACTAAAGTCTTGTTTTAATCTAACAACTTAAATCCAAATATATTAAGTTTATGATCAGATATAACAAAGAAAAGCATAAAATCTGCATGTTTAAGAAGCTGTAAAAATATTAATTGATTATCAAAATAGTTGCGACTAATTGATCAAAAGGGTAACTTCAGTATTTTTCAACCTGGACCCTATTTTAGTTAAAGAGTAAGATCCTTTTAGTTTAACATCAAACAGCCCTGAAATCACCATCACCAAACTACACCAGACTCCATGTAAATAATCAGGACTTTTATCATCATAAAACACACTTCATTCAAAGTGGACAGAAACTAAATAAAACTACCAAAAGCCGTCTTGGTTCATCTTTCCACTGTTCCAACAATCACCACTCTGGTCTGGTTGAAATAAACCCTTAATTCACCCATTTACATGTGGAGATATGCTGGCTCTATACACGCTAAAAGTAGTGATTATTTACATGGAGTCTGGCTCTATACACGCTAAAAGTAGTGATTATTTACATGGAGTCTGGCTCTATACACGCTAAAAGTAGTGATTATTTACATGGAGTCTGGCTCTATACACGCTAAAAGTAGTGATTATTTACATGGAGTCTGGCTCTATACACGCTAAAAGTCCTGATTATTTACATGGAGTCTGGCTCTATACACGCTAAAAGTAGTGATTATTTACATTGAGTCTGGCTCTATACACGCTAAAAGTAGTGATTATTTACATGGAGTCTGGCTCTATACACGCTAAAAGTAGTGATTATTTACATGGAGTCTGGCTCTATACACGCTAAAAGTAGTGATTATTTACATGGAGTCTGGCTCTATACACGCTAAAAGTAGTGATTATTTACATGGAGTCTGGCTCTATACACGCTAAAAGTAGTGATTATTTACATTGAGTCTGGCTCTATACACGCTAAAAGTAGTGATTATTTACATGGAGTCTGGCTCTATACACGCTAAAAGTAGTGATTATTTACATGGAGTCTGGCTCTATACACGCTAAAAGTAGTGATTATTTACATGGAGTCTGGCTCTATACACGCTAAAAGTAGTGATTATTTACATGGAGTCTGGCTCTATACACGCTAAAAGTAGTGATTATTTACATGGAGTCTGGCTCTATACACGCTAAAAGTAGTGATTATTTACATGGAGTCTGGTGTAGTTTGGTGATGGTGATTTCGGGGCTGTTTCATGTTAAACTAAAAGGATCTTACTCTTTAACTAAAAGGTCTCTCTCTGTAGGGATCCTTTCATAATGTTGTCAGACTCTTAGAATAATAATCTGAGTCTGTCAGCGGCAACAACAGAACTTTTAGTGGACGCTAACTGATGCTGAACATTAGTCCTGTAGGGTTACATCACAGCCCGGTTACAGCGTTCTAAACTGGACCAAATTCAAAGACTTTTGTTCACATTAATCACGTAGACACCAACGCATGGGAAAATAGGGTCCAGGTTGAAAAATAAAATACAGAAATGACTCTGAATCAGCTGATTGTTGCAGCTCTATTCTGCTCCGTCACATCTTTGAGGAAAGAAACAGACTTTTCTCTGATGAAAACAGATGCAGCAACTCAACATTACAGCTCATCCCTCTTCCTCCTCCTCTTGCTTTTTGTCTTCTTGTCTTCCTTGTGGAAGACTTTTCCATCGGCCTGCTTCCTCCAGCTCAGTTTGATGTTGTCGTCCAGGCCCTGGGCCCTCAGCTTCTGTTGGAGCTGAGACACAAAACTATCTTCATGCATTTTGCTTTCAAGAGTCATTTGGTTGTTCTGTTTTAGTATAAAAGTATAAAACATGATTTTACCTGCTTCAACATGGCCTCCATCACAGCAGGGTCATTCAGATCCAGATTATTCTTGTTCTCAAACTTCACTTTCATCACTTTCTTTGAAACTTTGAAAAATCAAACAAACTTCATGAGTTAAAACATGACTTTACATTGCGAAATATACAGCTACATATCAACGAATACATGTTATTGGAGTACATCAATTTAATAGTCCCATCAAATCATTATTTCAAAAGTTGTAACAGACCAGCCCGGTCTCACAGAACTCCGTGAAATGATCACGAACTGGTAACAGCTCATTACGTGGTGGTGGCACGGATGTGTGAAAATTCTGTGTGGCCACCACGGAAAACAATGCCAATGTAAAGTCAATGAGAAGATGACGTAGCATTAAGAGCGACTACGGTAGCGAGTAGCAGAAAGCCCGAAAATCTGCGTGGGGAGGTTGGTTGGGGGGGGGGGATGGATCAAACAACACAGGACTTTCACCCAGGAGACCGGGGATCCGGTCCCGCATGGCACGTTTTCTAAACCCAGCCGTCCCGCTTCTTTTCCTAAACGCAACCCGTCATTGTCCGGCCCACCCACGACCTTTTCCTAAACTTAAGGGGATGTGTTCAGTTCACGGAATTCTTCCGTGGGCCTATTTTTTGGCGATTCTGTGAAACTGCCACAGATTTTTGGTTAAGGGGCCGTGTTAATTTCACGGAATTCTGTCAGATCAGGTTGCAGCGTACAATAATAGCCGAATCTTTAACAAGGCATAATGAGCAGACCCATTGGACTGAGCCGCCCTGCACCGCAGGCTCACATGACGGTTCTCCCGAGTTCCTGTAGCTGTAATAATGGCTGTAATTTATCATTGGTGTAGCCGGGTGGTGAACTTGATGTAACACCTCCATCACATTTGTTTCTGGTTAGCTACAGAATATATATTTTGTGTTGTTGTATGTAATTCAAAAAAGATCTAAACATGATAGAAATGTGCACGTGTTTGCTGGCAGAAGGTCCATTTTATCCGTTCATTATTTCAGCCACTAGGTGGCGGTGTCACGCGCCAAGTATCGTGTGAAATAAAAAGGTAAATATTGCAATAACTGGTTAAAACATGTATGTATGTAGAAAAGGTTAAAGTAATATCTGTGTCTATCTTGTAACTGGATGACATGTTGTAGATGAAGTTGACTTTGGATGGATGTCGATGGACGCCATGTGTTAGCAAGGTACTGTTATTATGCAGTAAGCCTCACCTATGCTATTGTATGTGGTTATAGGTCAAATACAACAAGTATTTATGTAATTTGTATTGTATTTAGACATCAGAGTGACAAGTGTGTGAAGTTGTGTGCTCCCTGGTGAACAGGGGCGTAGCACTACATTCTGGGCCCTGTAGAAAGGCATTTTCTATGGGCCCCTCCCCGCATCCACAGCTGTTCATTCTAGCATCTTTTTGGGCCCTTATTTGGGCCCTCCCCCCCAGTCCAACGCCCCTGCTGGTGAAGTCCGAGTCTGTATTCTGTGGAATGTAAGTGTTTTTAAAGTCACACTGTACATTTAAGAAGCAGCCTGACTTTATTGTGGAGGTATATTTATATTGTTTTATTTTGTATTATATGTCAGAGTCCAAAGCACACTGCCGTATGTTTTGGATGATTTTGTTTTAATTATTTCAGGCCACGCCCAGTACTTGAGAGTCTGATGCAGTCCACATGAAAAACTAAATAAAAATGTGAACAGAAAAAAATAAAATCAGAATTGAGCATCAAGGCCTACAATTTGTTTGAATACCAGGTTAGCACTCACCTGGACCGTAGCAAATGAACGCTCTCTCCATGTCACAGGGCCAGTCCTCCCAGGTTCCTGATTGGTTGAAGTCTGCAGCCACACAAGACTCGTTCTTGTTATCAGGTTGCCCGTTCCTCCAGAAGCTGAATGAGGAGGTACTTCCATCTGACCACTTCCAGGAGTCTCTGAAAAGGCCGATCCAGACTTGGTCTCCTCTAGCCACCTCACGCACCTTCTGGTTCTCTGCCGCGTTTCTCACACTGGCCAGGTCTGTGTGGCGATCTCTGCAGTAGCTCTGGGCTTTAGTCCATGTCATACTGGTGTTGATGAAGACAAACGTCACATCTGATCCTGAAAATGGAGCACAGACAAGTGTAGAGGCAGCATAACATACAAGCTCCAATCCATCCACATCTGTGATTCATGTCTTTATAATATCTACAAGAAATCCACTGACATATAAAGAACCACATCAATAAACTAACTAATGAATAACTTTATTTCCTAACTGTCTCTCCACATTAATAAGAAATGTCCTTAAATCTACAAAACAATAGAGTTTGGGTTTAATGTTTCTCAACATATGAATATTTTCTCAGGGTTATTAAACACACATGTTCTGTTTATATTGTAAGATGTGTGCATGTGAACATGCACGAGTCCAATCACCTGTGTGAAGCTGGCCCCCCATATCATCCAAAAATGATTAAAAACACAGCTTTTCGTTTGTGCTACGTTTGTGCTGTAAAAATGATCGTTTGTGCTGTTACAGTTTTTTACAGTCACTTTGCTTCTAATTTCAGAACCTTGACGTCATTTTTCAAAACTCTAGACACAAAACTCACAACCAATGATCAAAATACACATTTTTCAAAACTCTAACACTTTTTTCAATTGCTTGGATACAATCCACATAAACCAAAGATCATTTGTTCATTTAACAAAGATCACCTGTTCAATATGACGCAACGTCACATCAAAGTACTACTACTTCAAAAAGCAATTCATACATTACATTCCAGATGATTGTTTATTCATTTCATTACAATGATCTAACTATCAATCAATACAACTACTCAAAATGATAAGTAACTGTTGCATTACTCTTAATGCATAGTTGGAAACAGACAAACAATGTTCCATGTTTAGATCATGAAAGTTTCAAGATAACGAGATTCATTGTCACCAATTAGTGTGGAGCATGAACCAATCAGACTACAGTATCTATGGATGTAATATTTCATCATCATTCTTTACTGTAATGTACTACTGTTTACCAGACACTGTTTCTATGGTCCCATCTATTACCTTTGAGACTATTTACAGTATTGACAGTACTGCACTGTATGCATGCAGGTCCTTGGAATTGCTTGTCCAATTCTGCCAACTCATTACTGATGATTGAGATATATACTTTATATATATACTGTATATATACATATACATATACATATATACTCGTACCACATTGTTTGCCATGCCCGAAGGTTTTTTCCAAGATGTTTGGCTAATTGCGATGTAGATGAGAACCTGCAGCCAAATCCACAAGACAGAGTTGATGAATATGTAGAAGTACAGTAATTACTCCTTTGTTTTGCTTATTACAGTACAAGCAAGTTGAGGAACACTGCATTTGATGTGTCTTTTCTTTTCTATTTTGTAGCTAATTATTTTGCTTTGATTCAAATAAACCTATGTTGCGATCGTACTGTATTGTTTTTCATCAATACATTTCAGGTTTTGTTCAATTATTCTACTGTGTCTGTTATATTCTCTCTACTACTGCAGTACTTTTACAGTGATGTATTTACATCTAGTACCATAATGAAACATGTACCACCTATTTTGTACTACAATATTTAATGATTGTACGAACGATGAGTCAGTGAAACTATAGGTAGCTTGTGTGTGGGTGATCTAAAGAAACGTTTCAATGGTATTTCACAATAAATTTGTTTTTTGAACCAATGATTGTGCAAAATGTATTTAAAGATATGAATGCACAATGCAATGTTTTGAACATTGGACAGTCTGTGTAACAAGTGCTGATTGTTTTGAGTTTTGTGTCTGGAGTTTTGAAAAATGACGTCAAGGTTCTGAAATTAGTAGCAAAGTGATTGTAAAAAACTGTAAGGGTTTTAAGTAATTCAACTTTACATTTTCTGGCCAATGACATCAGTCAGCCCCCCATTAATGTCCAAATCTCCCTAAAATGGTGTCAATCGTTTGTGCTGATTTGTGCTGTTAAAAAAACATTTGTACTACGTTTTTTACATTATCAGGCTTTATTTGACCCCCCTTTCTCTCCCTCTGTCTCACTCTACCTCACTCGACCTCTTGCTCGGTCTCTCTCTTTTCTATTCGCTCAGTGAGTCACAGTAAATTCTATTGTGATGCTAAACTGATTTTCGGAAGAGAGATAGAAAGAGAGAGACAGACACGGATAGAGAGAGAGAGGGGTTCGGATTTCTGTTTGAGCATCTTCAAATTTTATGACTTTCTCCTCTCAGTAAACTTTCTAACCTTCTTCCAAGACTCTAACTGATAGTTTCAGGGTGTTGCTGAGTATATTTGCCGGAGAATCAGCTCTCTGCGCTTCAGACACAAAGTGTAGCCAGGCAGCTAGTGTTTCCTTATTTGTGCCTGTGCCAGGCCAGCAAAACACAACCAAAACACACACTATATCCAATCTCTATAATATGATATAATATGTCTTCCTCCGGTGGTGTCATCAGGAGACACTGCGTCCTCTTCCACAGCGATGCTGGTGAACCACTGAGCTGTGTTACTGCTCTCATTCCTGCCGTCTTATCTGCTGGTCCGTCAGCTGTAAAGCTCTTTGAATGGCACTAACCTGTGAAAGCTGCTTTTAGTCGGAGTGACTGACTGATACTACAGAGGCCCCAGTAATGAAAACAAAGAGGCGAAGAGAAGGGAAACTTCACTAATTATTATTCTCACCTTTGACATCTGCGCAGATTGGATAACGGATTTTGTTACAACCGTGGTCGTACCAGAGTCCATCAGCATGCATGTCTGTGCAGACTTTAGCCCTGTATCCAGCGTCTGGTCGTCCAGACGTCCATTGTCTGAACTCCGTCTCCCCGGGTTTGTAGAAACTTGTGTCTGACAGTGACCACCTCCAGCTGTCACGGGACAGTCCTATCCAGGCTCTCTGAAAGCAATATTTGATTATGACATAAAGAATTAGACTCTGCTCTAGCTGTTTGTTGAAGACCATATGTTGACCTAATCTTTCCATCTCCAGTCTTGATACTATCAGTCTGGTCCTCTACAACACCTTCCTTCTGTTAAACGTGATTTATGCTTGACGCTTCGGAGGTGGCGTGCGCCGTCGTGACATCAAAATGACATAATTTCCTGCCGGCGCGTCCGATTTATGGTCTATTCTTTTTAGCGCACGCGACAAACTGGAAACAGGAAGCATGAACGAGCTCCTGGGCAACGTGATGCCAGAACTCTCTGGTAAACTTACTGGGTTAAGATGAGTTCTGTTATGGTGAATGAAAGGCTTGATCCGACGAAGTAGCCGCATGGCATTAACTACACCGGATACACAAGGGATATACTAAATCTGTTGCTACTTGTTTTGATATCGACTCGTTCTGACTGCCGAGGCGGCGGCGACCGGAAACAACAAGAGCTACGGTGAGTTGTTAAAACCTTTCTTTTTAGTAAACTCTGGGTCCACAAACAATGTTCTCAATGCTGAGTTAATGTGTAGAGCTCCTGGAGATACTTGGAGCAAAGTCTCATGTTGTGTCGAGTCTTCTTAGTGGTTAAAAATAGATATTTTGAGGCTAGCATAAAAGTGCCCCTAGCTCTCCCGATCTCGCCATTTGACCCAAAAACGAGAATACGGTAAATCTTAAAAGTGGAGCTTCTGTCCTAAATATGCTTTTAAATGTATCCATCGTCGTCCGCTTATCCGTGGTCGGGTCGCGGGGGGAGCAGCTCCAGCAGGGAACCCCAAACCTCCCTTTCCCGAGCCACATTAACCAGCTCTGACTGGGGGATCCCGAGGCGTTCCCATGCCAGGTTGGTGATGTAATCCCTCCACCTAGTCCTGGGTCTTCCCCGAGGCCTCCTCCCAGCTAGACGTGCCTGGAACACCTCCCTAGGGAGGCGCCCAGGGGGCATCCTTACCAGATGCCCGAACCACCTCAACTGGCTCCTTTCGACGTGAAGGAGCAGCGACTCTACTCCGAGCTCCTCACGGATGACTGAGCTTCTCACCCTCATCATCTCTAAGGGAGACGCCAGCCCCCCTCCTGAGGAAACCCATTTCGGCCGCTTGTACCCTGGATCTCGTTCTTTCGGTCATGACCCAACCTTCATGACCATAGGTGAGGGTAGGAACGAAAACTGACCGGTAGATCGAGAGCTTTGCCTTCTGGCTCAGCTCTCTTTTCGTCACAACGGTGCGATAAACAGAATGTAATACCGCCCACGCTGCGCCGATTCTCCGACCAATCTCCAGCTCCATTGTCCCCTCACTCGCGAACAAGACCCCAAGGTACTTAAACTCCTTCACTTGGGGCAAGGACTCATTCCCTACCTGGAGAAGGCACTCCATCGGTTTCCTGCTGAGAACCATGGCCTCAGATTTAGAGGTGCTGATCCTCATCCCAGCCGCTTCACACTCGGCTGCAAACCGATCCAGTGAGTGCTGAAGGTCACAGGCCGATGATGCCATCAGGACCACATCATCTGCAAAGAGCAGCGATGAGATCCCCAGCCCACCGAGCTGCAACCCCTCCATACCACGACTACGCCTCGATATCCTATCCATAAATACTACGAACAGGATTGGTGACAAAGCGCAGCCCTGGCGGAGGCCAACCCTCACCTGGAACGTGTCTGACTTACTGCCGAGAACCCGGACACAGCTCTCGCTTTGGTCATACAGAGATTGGATGGCCCTGAAAAAGGACCCCCTCACCCCATACTCCCGCAGCACCTCCCACAAAGTCTCCCGGGGGACCCGGTCATATGCCTTCTCCAGATCCACAAAACACATGTAGACTGGATGGGCATACTCCCAGGCTCCCTCCAGGATACTTGCTAGAGTAAAGAGCTGATCCGTTGTTCCACGCCCAGGACGGAATCCGCATTGTTCCTCTTCAACCTGAGGTTCGACTATCGGCCGAACCCTCCTTTCCAGCACCTTGGAGTAGACTTTACCATGGAGGCTGAGAAGTGTGATACCCCTGTAATTGGTACACACCCTCTGGTCCCCCTTTTTGAAGAGGGGAACCACCACCCCGGTCTGCCACTCCTTAGGCACTGTCCCAGACTTCCACGCAATGTTGAGTAGGCGTGTCAACCAAGACAGCCCCTCCACACCCAGAGCTTTCAGCATTTCTGGACGGATCTCATCAATCCCTGGGGCTTTGCCACTGTGGAGTTGTTTGACTACCTCAGTGACCTCCACCAGGGAAATTGACGACAATCCCCCGTCATCCTCCAGCTCTGCCTCTAACAAAGAGGGCGCATCAGCTGGATTTAGGAGTTCCTCAAAGTGCTCCTTCCACCGCCCTATTACCTCCTCAGTTGAGGTCAACAACGTCCCATCCTTACTGTACACAGCTTGGATGGTTCCCCGCTTCCCCCTTCTGAGGTGGCGGACGGTTTTCCAGAAGCGCCTTGGTGCCGACCGAAAGTCCTTTTCCATGTCTTCTCCAAACTTCTCCCACACCCGCTGCTTTGCCTCTTTCACGGCAGAGGCTGCAGTCCTTCGGGCCCTTCGGTACCTCGCAACTGCCTCCGGAGTCCTCTGGGATAACATATCCCGGAAAGACTCCTTCTTCAGTCGGACGGCTTCCCTGACCACCGGTGTCCACCACGGTGTTCGAGGGTTACCGCCCCTTGAGGCACCTAAGACCCTAAGACCACAGCTCCCTGCCGCAGCTTCAGCAATGGAAACTTTGAACATTGTCCACTCAGGTTCAATGCCCCCAGCCTCCACAGGGATGCACGAAAATGTAGCTCAGCGTAAATTCAGTCAGGGAGACGTCATTAATGTTACACACTCTCTTAATCAGCTCGTTAGTCTGATCAGCTGTGTGGTGAGAAGTAGCTTACGTCACGTATCCAATCAGAATCGGGCACGTTCGTTCAAGCCTATCACAGCACCAACAACCATGTTTTAAATCTGTTCTCTTTCCCGCTTCTGTCAGTTGTCTTTGCAGACGAGCGTGCGACCCGCCTCCTCCCCTTCCACCTCCAGGCACCTCTAACCACGGGGTTCTCGGTCTTCTTCTGGCTGGAGGACTCCTTTTGGTTTAATCACCACCGCCAGTGTCTAGACTCCATCGGGGGATATACTGGCTTTTCTAAAACTCTAGAAATTGTATAGCCTATATACCTTTTGTCCGTTGGAGTCTAATCTCCAAAGATTTGATGCAAACCTTTGTTACTTTGCATGTGTATTTTCAAAATAAATATTTGCATATCTGCAAACAAGTCTCTCCTGATTGAAACTAAAGTTTGACTCACGTACATTCACAAAAAAGACCCTAGGATGCATTTTGCCGAGAGTTACGCTTTAAGTCAATCACACTCCTCCCCTTCTGTGTAGCATTGGTATTTTGGTAGGAAACCAGTCTTTTATCTTGAAATCTAGAAATGTGTCTTTGCTCAATTTAAAACAAAACAGAAGTTGCTCTGCAGGCGTCAGATTTGAAGCACCAGGACCACAGAACCAGCAGTATTTTGGTAAAGATTGCTATTTAGGCAAAGGTTTTGTATGTTATCAGTGGTTGCATTAAACTTTGTCCCAAGACAGACAGGGTCGTCAAACTTCCATCATTATATTACCCGTCATTCTAATTTTCAGTGATATTAACACGTATTGAAGTTGCATTCATTCATTTTCACTTTTTAATATTGAATATGTAGGCTGCGGAACAAGTTTATAGGATTATTTTGTTGTTGTGGGCGAGTTTTAATACTGTGAAATTTGATTGTTGTCCTTTACTGTTGTGTTAGGTTTACACTCAAGCACTTATGCACATTTCAAAGAGGAATATTCTACATTTTACTGCTCTACATTTAGTTATTAGTTACTATGAAGGGTTTCTAACCTCTTGCCAGAAAGACTTTGACATGAAAGAGAGAAAAGTGAACTCACGTAGCTGTTGTTGGAGTAGAACATGTCTAAATCTGCCGTGTTGTTCAGCATCTTCATATCCTCCATGTTGTCTACAGTGACCAGGTCTGTGTGTTTCTCTCTGCAGAATCTCTGGGCTTCAGTAAAGTTCTTCCTGTCATAAACAAAATAGTACCGACGTCCAGCAGCTGATGAGACAGCACTCAGCCCTGTAGGGACAGACATGCACATAGAGCAGATTTAAAATTTCTATACTATATTATTTCAACTGTTTGGTCAGTACTTTTAGCTAACTATTACAATTAGCTGTCCATCGTCCGGTATTAATAATGAATCCTCGTCGTCGTCCATTAATACCTGACAATGGACACCACAAAGGGCTTAACCCTTACCTAACAGTTTAAACTTCTCTGCCCCCTAATCCTCTTCCGTACACATAGGCGTAACATACAGGGGATGGGGGGGATAGGGGGCTTACAACCCCCCCAAAAACTATTAGAATTTCCTCTACATAAAGACATTTGCACCATAAAGAAATCGCCAGAATACAGAAAATTATGTGACCCTCAAAATTTCACTTTTGCTCAAAAGTATAGAGCTCAAACCCCCAAAATGTTGAACCCAAAGTTACGCCATTGTACATAAACAACGGAATAACTAATTTTAAAATATACATATACACGTACCTGCCACAGCGATGATGATGCTCAGAAGAACTCTCTCCATCCTCGTCTCTTCTCTGCTCCTCTCCGTCTGTGTCTGACTGCTGATGTGCAGCTGCTGAACTTACTTTCTACGTTACTCATTAACCTCCTTACTGCACTCACATGGAAAGTTGTTCCCGGGAACAATAATTTGCCTATCAGGTTTATAGGCCAAAATGACGTGTATACGTGTTTGCTTATTCTAAACTGAATAGAGTATATTAATTTCTATTTTTGACGTTTGGTTTGATGGTTCAAACACGACGAGGCTGTGAGGGATGATTATTTTTCATTTTATGGAAATGATGCAAACATTCAGCTGCTAAAGGGAGACACTCAGGAGATGCAACTAAGAAAAACCTAAGAAAAACCAAAATAATCAGGTCAACAAAATGGAAAGAAAGAGCATTCAGCTGTCTTTAAAACATTAAAACACAACAGAATGGTGACTGCCGAGTCTCTGTGGCGTCTACTGACCACTGCCGAGTCTGCTGAGTCTCTGTGGCGTCTGCTGACCACTGCTGAGTTTCTGTGGCGTCTGTTGACCACTGCTGAGTTTCTGTGGCGTCTACTGACCACTGCTGAGTTTCTGTGGCGTCTACCAACCACTGCTGCATCTCTGTGGCGTCTAATTACCACTGCTGCATCTCTGTGGCATCTACTGACCACTGCCGAGTCTCTGTGGCGTCTGCTGACCACTGCCGAGTCTCTGTGGCGTCTACTGACCACTGCTGAGTCTCTGTGGCGTCTGCTGACCACTGCTGAGTCTCTGTGGCGTCTGCTGACCACTGCTGAGTTTCTGTGGCGTCTGTTGACCACTACTGAGTTTCTGTGGCGTCTACTGACCACAGCTGAGTTTCTGTGGCGTCTACCAACCACTGCTGCATCTCTGTGGCATCTACTGACCACTGCCGAGTCTCTGTGGCGTCTGCTGACCACTGCCGAGTCTCTGTGGCGTCTGCTGACCACTGCTGAGTTTCTGTGGCGTCTGTTGACCACTGCTGAGTTTCTGTGGCGTCTACTGACCACTGCCGAGTCTCTGTGGCGTCTGCTGACCACTGCTGAGTTTCTGTGGCGTCTGTTGACCACTGCTGAGTCTCTGTGCCGTCTACCGACCACTGCTGAGTCTCTGTGGCGTCTGCTGACCACTGCTGAGTCTCTGTGCCGTCTACTGACCACTGCTGAGTCTCTGTGGCGTCTGCTGACCACTGCTGAGTTTCTGTGGCGTCTGTTGACCACTGCTGAGTTTCTGTGGCGTCTACTGACCACTGCTGAGTTTCTGTGCCGTCTACTGACCACTGCTGAGTTTCTGTGGCGTCTACTGACCACTGCTGAGTTTCTGTGGCATCTACTGACCACTGCTGAGTTTCTGTGGCGTCTGCTGACCACTGCTGAGTTTCTGTGGCATCTACTGACCACTGCTGAGTCTCTGTGGCGTCTGCTGACCACTGCTGAGTTTCTGTGGCGTCTGCTGACCACTGCTGAGTTTCTGTGGCGTCTAATGACCACTGCTGAGTTTCTGTGGCGTCTACTGACCACTGCTGAGTTTCTGTGGCGTCTGCTGACCACTGCTGAGTCTCTGTGGCGTCTACTGACCACTGCTGAGTTTCTGTGGCGTCTACTGACCACTGTTGAGTTTCTGTGGCATCTAATGATCACTGCTGAATCTCTGTGGCGTCTACTGACCACTGCTGAGTTTCTGTGGTGTCTACTGACCACTACCGAGTTTCTGTGGCGTCTACTGACCACTGTTGAGTTTCTGTGGCGTTTAATGACCACTGCTGAATCTCTGTGGCGTCTACTGACCACAGCTGAGTTTCTGTGGCGTCTACCAACCACTGCTGCATCTCTGTGGCGTTTAATTACCACTGCTGCATCTCTGTGGCATCTACTGACCACTGCCGAGTCTCTGTGGCGTCTGCTGACCACTGCTGAGTCTCTGTGCCGTCTACTGACCACTGCTGAGTCTCTGTGGCGTCTGCTGACCACTGCTGAGTCTCTGTGGCGTCTGCTGACCACTGCTGAGTCTCTGTGGCGTCTACCGACCACTGCTGAGTCTCTGTGGCGTCTACTGACCACTGCAGAGTATCTGTTGCATCTACTGACCACCGCTGAGTCTCTGTGGCGTCTACTGACCACTGCTGAGACTGACCTGCAGCGGGTGGTGAAGGCAGCAGAGCATGTCATCAGGACAACACTACCCCCCCTCAGATATATACAGTATATACACTGGCCGACTCCAAAAGAAAGCCAGCTGTATCATAAAGGACCCCCACTCACCTGTTCTACCCCCTGCCCCCTGAAAAAGATACAGGACAATCAGATCCAGAACCATCAGACCATTTTGTTATGTTATATGTTACTATTTATATTTTATATTTCTGTTTGTCTGTGATTTAACTGTCATATTGAGAGCTGCTAAACTGTGTATCATTGATAAAAATGACAATAAAGATCTATTCTAATCTATTCAACTCTGCAAATAGCGATGTTTTACAACAAGCTAAAATGAAAGCTGTACGTTTGTAGTCTAATTTTTTATTAGTTTGCTACGAATGTTGAAATTTGGACCAATTGATCATTTGTCATCGGACCATGATGCCGGTGATTCTTCATTCTTTCTCCTCACGCGGTTTCAGCCTTCTGTGAATGTGTAATGTGTAAATTCAACAGTGTAGTTGAATCGCCCTGCTATAAGCTTTGTACAGTCAAATTTACCTGGCCTTAGTAAACAACTCTTTTGCATATCCAGTGTAAAGAGCCAGAGGCATGAAGGGGAAGTGGGCGGAAAAGATTTAGCTACATTTGGGCCACCAAAAATGTACTTTTGCAACAGAATAAGGGGCTCATGCTGCCAGTGCTTAAACATATTACTCTATTCCTGTTATTGTATGCAATTTAGGCAATACAAATGTTGCTTTATTCTAAAAAAGAAGAGCCTAACTTGCCTCCCACCAGGCCTAAGCCACTGAGGTAAATCATTTGAATGGATTTTTAAGTTGTTGTTTTTTTAAACTAGTTACAGCGGGGCGGATTGGTTGGAAACTTAGACGTAGTCATATATTCAAATCTCCAGTTAGCTTTTAGCAATGACTGAATGTAAAACCCTATGAAATCTGTCTTATAAATTTGAACTTCATACCATAATTTATTTGTATATATCCCTATATTTTAACTTGCACTATCTTATGTCTTAGATTCGGATTTAGGTGGTTTTAATTGTGATTTTTGGTTTTATGTAATTTGAATTAGCATGTAGATTTAATATCTAGCATATATATATATATATATATTTATATATTCATTTTTATAGGCCAGGGGATTTGCCGTATTTACACATTTTAGGTAGCCTATAAGATAATGTTTAGGGGTACTTACATAGATAGCCTGTATAATGTTTCTTAATGTTATTATTTTATTTAACCTTTATTCAACCAGGTAAGCCGATTGAAAACAAATTCTCATTTGCAACCAGGCCAAGACAAGGCACAGAGTTACACATTAAATACGCAAAATATAAACACACAAAATACAAGGAAGAGTCTACAAAAAATAGAGATCAAATACTGACATACAGTTTGTGCAAATGGAAAAGTGCAAAAAGCATTAAACAGATATTAAAGAAATATGACAGACGTGCAGAATGCGTCACTATGCAAGGCAGCATAAGAGACAATAAAGTGAGCGTGTGTTTGTAGCTTAATGCTCCTAATCTTATGAATATCTGTGTTAACCCTTGTGTTGTCCTCCCGTCGACCATGCGACTTTTTGTTTTTTTTGGGTCAAAATTAAACAGACCGCTTGGATAGCTCACCTGGTAGAGCGTGACAGAGGCTCCGTGCTCACCGCAGCGGCTGCAGGTTCAAATCTGACCTGCATGTCATCCCCCCCCCCCCCCTCCCCTCTCTCTCCCCTATCATGTCTAAGCTGTCCTATCAAATAAAGGCCCAAAATTCACAACGTCTTGGCCGTCTTTTTAAACACTTTTGTCTTCAACGTTTTTGTCGATTTATTTCAGCGCTTTTTGACGTTTTTGTGATTTTTTTCCCTAAGACGTTTTTAAAGCTTTTATCGACATTTGCCACTTTTTTTAAACATTCTTTTAACATTTTTTTTCAAATGCTATACATCACAAAAAAACCCATATTCAATGAAAGTAGTGAACTGATCATTTATTTAACTTGTGAAGAGCGCTGTATGGAAACATCCACCTTATATATATATATTTTTTTTAAATATGGTTGAAAGAAAACCCAAATTTCTGATTTCTGACCATTTTTGAAAATGGGTCCGATTAGACCCGAGGACATCAGCAGGGTGACATCGCTCCCTCCCTCCCTCCCTCCCTCCCAGCAGCACGTTGATGTTGCTGATGTTTGGCTCATTAGACGGTCAGTTAGCTCCACCTGGTGGACGGATAGTAGAACTCTATCATCATGTGAACACCTGTTACCACGCAGGTACTGTGGGAGTTGCAGAGAGGGTCAGTGGATCGGTAGTCTATACTGCAAAATGTAGTATCGATCCGATACCAAGTAATACAGGGCCGGTATCGCCGATACAATACCAATACAAAAAAGATAGATGTATAGAGAACAAAATCAGATTTAGCCTAATATTCTGAACTACATTCTCCTAACTGAATTCAGTACATGTGGGGTATAGAGCAATATTTTTATTATTATTTGTTTAACCCTCCTGATGTCCTCGGGTCAAATTTGACCCATTTTCAAAAAGTTTCTATCTCAGAAATTTGGGTTTCTTTCAACCAAATTTGAAAACAAAATAACGTGGATGGTTCCCTACAACGGTCTTCACAAGGTAAATACATGATCAGTTCACTACATTCATTGAATTTGGGTGTTTTATTCAATTGTATAGCATGTAAAGAAACAATGATAATAGAACGTTGAAACACGCAGGGGAAAAAGTAAAAAAACGGGTAATTGCATTGTTTCAAAAATGAGTGGAATAATTACTTCTGGCATGACCAGATATTTTATAAATACTTTAAATAACAGAAACAACTAAATGGTGATAGGTAATACATCTGATTTCATATACTGCTTCAGTAAAAATAATATTTTTTCAAGGCTCTGAGACCGTTGTCGACGCAAAAAACGATAATTATGTTGCTCTAGTCTGGACATCTAACCGTGCCAACGCTGCAATAAAGGTTGACTAAATGTCATGTATATACATTTGCAAATTACACTTTGTGTAAACGGCGAGGTGATCTATGGTCGCTGTGGATTACTTGTTTGCATGTCATTGGATTACCGAAATACGGATCTTTTTTCTTAACGTTTTATGGTGTGATTGCACTTGGTTTCTGCGCCTGGAGAGGCATCTCAACAGACTGGAGGTCCAACACTGATTGGTCACTGTTAACATTTAGTTGAATTTAAGTGTCCGGTCATTCCGCCACCGTCTGTCTGTCGTGCTCCAAGACAGCCGAGCCGCGATTAGATTTCATTAGAGCGAATTGGTAAATTGTTACAATGTAATTTAAAATCTGCTTTAAAAAATAAACATATAGCCTATGTTTATTTAGCATGTTTTTTTTGTCCACATGTGCTCGTGCTGTGTTCCCCAGGTATATCAGGTATATATATATTTTTGTCAAATGTCAAACTCCGCTTATGGAGAAAAGTGACAAAAATGTCGAAAAAGAGACCAGAAGTTGGAATTTCTTTTTACATTTTGACCCAGAAAAACTAAAAGTTGCATCATGGTCGACGGGGAAAACAACACAAGGGCTAAAGAAAACTGGACATATTCGAAGAATATTTATTTATTATTATTTATTTATTGTAGTAGTAGTTGTAGTTGTTGTTAAGCCTTTCTGATGATCCACACTCCGTTTCACCAGGTGGCGGTAAAACACACCAAAAGGTTGTTTACCAACCCCGGAACCGGATGTTGGTCTTTGAGCAGCATTCTAACCCCATGTTGAAACTTTAGTCGCGTTGTTGTGTTGAGAAAGTGTTTGTTTATGATCCATCAGAGCCTCCGTATGTCCGGATAAACCTGTCTGAATGGACTTTGTGCTGCTCATCTTTTTCCGGATGTTTACCTCTCACTCAGCTCCCGGAAGCTACACAGCTGTTGGAGTTAGCTTAGCACGCTAGTAGCTTAGCAACGCAGCGTGGCAACGGTGCAAACAAGGCGCTGGACGCGAGAGAAGTTGTGTGTAGAAAAAGGTTTCCCGTGATAGTGTGAAAAATGTCTAAAGTCCAGATGCTGAGAGCGATGGTGGAGCAGCGACTAACTGCGGCTGCTGAAGAGATATTTGGGCTGTTTGAAAGAACGATAGCAGAGTACGAGGAGGAACTCTGTCGTTCAAAAGAGGAGAACGAGCGACAACGGGAGCGAATGGACGCCGTTTCCATCCCTCAGCTGCGGTTACACAGAGCAGGTGTGTTACCTTTAACTCCTTCCTCCCTCTCTCACCGTTAGATTTTGGGCAACTGCGCACCCAATTTACTATTTTAATAAAATGCTCATTTTGCCACTGACCGGCTCAGATGATTAATATTCTAAGTGTCTGACAACATTATGGAAAGGATTTCTAAGGAGGTCGACCTTTCTGTTAAAGAGGAATATATATATACAGCCCTGAAATCACCATCACCAAACCCACCAGACCCCATGTAAATAAACTGTAATTTTACCATCGTAAAAGTCACTTCATTCAAAGTTGAGAAACACAAAATAAAACTGAAAAGCTGTCTTGGTTTGTTTTTCATACTGTTCAGACAATGAGCACTCTGGTCTGGTTGAAATAAACACATACATTTAACAATTTACACGTGGAAATATGCTGGCTCTGTACACGCTAAAAGTATTGGTTATTTACATGGAGTCTGGTGTATTTTAGCGACAGCTAAAAGGGGGGGAAGGGGGGGGGGGGTGTGTCTTTGATGCTATTTTTGAGGTCAAAGACAGACTCCGTCGTGCTGGCTGCTGATCTGCACTTGTGTTCTGATATCACCAGATGAGAAATATCACGTTTTCATATCACGCATATTAACTCCTCTACTACCCATCCATGGGTACACTACAAACAAGAGCTGCTAACAGCTAATTCGGCAGACTTATAATAGACAGTTTAACTAAATGTAAACAAATAAAGGCTGAAAAATCAGGGGCTCAAGTTAGCAATCTACAGCTTACTCACTGAATCCACTGCAACAATATACCTTCTGTTTACATCCCCAAACTTAAAGCATGACTAAAGAAGTAAGTTTGAAGTAACCCAGCGTGACCACAAAAGCACAAGCTAATGTTAGCATCTTATCCAAGGCCTGACATTAAAGATGAGCACTGGATCAAAGCAGCTCAGTCACGACCACTAACACTCGACAGTAGTGTAACATCACAAATACACAACAAACCAATCATACTTACAGGTTGTGATCTGGAGAAGTTCCAGGTTGGACAAACACAGTGGGAACTGACCCGTTCTTGACCTTTGCCCAATGCACAAAGCTATTCTCGTTAAAATGCTGAAAAGACAAAAACAAATTGGGGTTATAATTATCCGTTATAGTGCCATGAATACATTTTAGCCACTTGGTCTTCCTTTGGAAATCAAATCAATGCTGTTACACTTCTGTATCGTTCCAATTAGCAAACTACCCTTTTCCTATCAAAGCACACAACGCCTCCACTGCGACATGTTTGTTGACTTAACCAATGATTCCCCCAAATAATTTGTTTACATGGTACATCCGACAGCGACTACATCATATCGGTTTCCAGCAAAACAGACGGAAAGCAAAAAAATGCATGTTATGTTCTTCTTTACAAATGAAATAAATGTGATGTGTATTCTCAGAAAACATTTAGTTTTTAGAAATGTCTCATGATATATTGTCTCTAGAAGTGTTATTCAACTTTTGTTTTTGTTAGAGGGAAAAGAAAATCGCAAAACTTAATACAATCGAATCGCAATACTTATTAGGGCTGCACAATATATAGTTTTTTTATCACAATCGTAATATCAACTAGCGTAATATGTATATTGCAAAAGGCTGCAACATATAGACACTATGAGATTTTGTGTTAGTTGTAAGAAAATATCAGTAAAAAACTGCAAGTGCCTTTTATGTTCAATTCAGTCTTCAACTTGTTCAATAAAATGTTAGAAATTATTTCCTTTTATTTCTTTTAAATTCAACAAGCAATTTGTTGTATTTTAGAAGAATACTTAAAACAACAGAGTCCGAATTGAGTACACTTTAATATCTTTTATGTATATATCACAAGTGATATCATTATCGTGATATTCAACAACGTTATCACATATGGCATATTTTCCTCATATCATGCAGCCCCAATACTTAGATACTTAGAATCGCAGTGAATGAAAATTGCAACACAAATCAAATCGGCACTCGTGTATAGTGAAAGAATTCAATCGGGACAAAAGTATATCGTCCCAGCCCTAATGCCGACTGTCTACACATTTAGCAAATAATTATAATTATAATAATTATTGTTGTCGTTGATACCTTTCTGTCAGTTACTACTACTACTACAGTTGGTAAGTTTTCTACTCCAGTCTCACACACACTGCTTAAAAGCTTAGTTTAGTTGAAATAACACAATAATAATAAATAAGTAATGCTAGCTACCAGCTGTTGTCATAGCTACAATGCTGATGTTACTACAATGCTACTACAGAAACAAATATAAAAACTCACCAGGAATACCAACTGTCTGGGCAAGCCTCTGCCAAGCTAGCTGTTGCTACAGTCATACATAGATGAATCATAAAGTAGGCTATAGAAAATCACAATCTTTTAATGTGCACGCAATTGTAAATATAGAATCTGTGTATACACAAGAGAATATATTGGAGGCACGTTTGCGAGTCTCCCCTCTCAACATCGGGGCATTTTAGCCACCGCCAGCGGACGGAATTAACTGAATCACTCTGCTCTGCCGTTACTTCAGCTGCTAGTAGAAACTCAGCATTGCATACCTAGACAGCATGGAGTCAGTTTTCCTTAATCTGTCTTTCAGTGTTTCCTGCAGACATCCAGCAGCTGTTGGTGGTTAAAGAAGAGGTCGAGCAGCTGTCGGTGGTTAAAGAAGAGGTCGAGCAGGTGTCGGTGGTTAAAGATTCAGTTCCCCCTGAGCAGCAGGAGTGGAGCTCCAGTGTGGACCAGCAGGAGCCAGAGCCCCCCCCACACATTAAAGAGGAACAGGAGGAACTGTGGAGCAGTCAGGAGGGAGAGCAGCTTCAAGGACTGGAGGAGGCTGATATCAAGGTCCTGTTCACTTCTGTCCCTGTGAAGAGTGAAGAAGATGATGAAGAGGAAGCTCAGTCCTCACAGCTTCATCAAAAACAAACTAAACACATGAAAACAGAAGCTGATGGAGAGGACTGTGGAGGACCAGAACCAGACAGGAACTTACATCCAGCACATATTTTACATCCAGCTGCTCATGACCAGGCTTTGCACTCTGAACCTGAGGCTGATAACAGTAGAGATTGGGACGAGACCAAGGAACATCAGCCAGGTTTAAACCCTCTGCAAAATGATGACTTTCCTGTCAGTGATTCCAGATGTAGTGCTGCTAAGATTAAATATAGCTGCTCTGAGTGTGGGAAAAGATTTAGGAAAAAGAGACATCTGGAGGATCACATTAGAGTCCACACAGGAGAGAAACCATTCAGTTGCTCAGTCTGTAAGAGTTCTTTTAAACAGAGTGGAAGTTTACATGCACACATGAAAATCCACACAGGAGAAAAAACATTCAGTTGCTCAGTCTGTAAGAAATGTTTTACACGGAGGGACAGTTTGAAGACACACATGAGAATCCACACAGGAGAAAAACCTTACAATTGTTCACTTTGTGATAAAGGATTTATAAGCAGGTCAACTCTAAAGAAACACATGATAACACATGCAGCAGAAACACCATTCAGTTGCTCAGTCTGTAAGAAATGTTTTGCATGGAGTGGACTTTTAGAGAGACACATGAGAATCCATACAGAAGATCCCCCTTTCAGCTGCTCAGAGTGTGGTAAAGGATTTTTCTTCATGTCAAATTTGAAGAATCACATGAGGACTCATACAGGAGAAAAACCTTTTAGTTGTTCAATCTGTAAGAAATGTTTTACACAGAATGGAAGTCTGACGACACACATGAGAACCCACACGGGAGAAAAACCGTACCATTGTTCACTATGTGATAAAAGATTTATGAAGAAGTCAAATCTGACGGATCACATGCGGAGTCATACAGGAGAAAAACATTTCAGATGTTCAGTCTGTGAAAAGTTTTATTCAAATAAGAGATATTTACGCAAGCACATGAGAATTCACACAGGCGAGAAACCTTACATCTGCTCAGTGTGCAATAGAGGATTCTCTTACAGGGAAGCCCTAGTTCGTCATATGAGAATCCACACGGAGGAAACCCCTGCAGCTGAAAGAGAGGACTGTGGAGGACCAGAACCAGTCAGGAACTCAGATCCAGATGGACTCGAAGAACCAGATACTGAGGACGAGACTGGCGACTCCACGTCCATGGAAAACCCGGAGTAGTCATGAAATTAGTAAAGGCATTGGAAGTTTTGGAAATATCTTTTAAAGCTATAGTGCATAGTTTCTGTCGCCCCCATGAGGAATTCTAAGTAATGACAACAACACTGTTGGTGCGTCCACATGATACAAGCCTTCCGTGAGCTTGATTTATGGTTCTGCTAGCCTTCACCGTAGCCTACGTAAGTGACCTGAAAGTAGTGACTCTAGAGTCGTAGTGAGAGAAACAAAGTGTCTCCCCTGTTCTTTCTGACCACGGTGGGAAATCTGGAGCAGGAGAAGTTAACCCTCTCCTTGATTTCATGTTTATGAAGAAGGAGAACCAGCAAATTAGTCGGGGGGGGAAATGCAACGCTACCAAGCCACGGCCGAGAGACGTACGTCTCATTTTTCGAGAGGTGCACATCAGGCTACGGTGTAGGTACGTTGAGACTTGAACCTACGCCGGACCCGTACGTAGCAATGGTGTAGATTTTACGCAGAAGTATAAATCAAGCATCATGCACAGCCCTTACCTGTCCTCCACACAGTTGCTAGTAGCCAAGGAGGACACAGAGGATTAAAAAACCACAGTGGACTCTTCAGAAGAGGTCATTATCTTCACTTGAGTTTCTGCGCGCGAAAGTCGCCGGACGCCACAATCTTCTGAACATAGTCACACTGAGAAACACAGAGAGTTGTGGAGCTGATAGTCTTAATTAGCTTTATAGCAATTCATTTGGCAATGGTTTGAATGTAACTGACGTTAATATCAAAAATGTATGCAGTAAATTAAAGTAAGCTTTAATTTGTTATTTTTATTGAAATTTATTTCAGTAATGCTTTGTGGATAAAGTATCGTAGCTCAAATATGCGTCAGTGCGTAACAATTTGTTTACTATCATGTACGTTTCTTAATTTTCTCCCGTGTTCTGTCTCTAACACAAACCAATCTGTTAATCAAATCAAACATAGATCATGGCCCACTCATGAAGGTCGCCATGCACAGAAACTCAGCTACAAGTTGACGCTAGTGCCTGTCTGTAACATAATTGGCACCTCTGACTCAGCCAGCGTCTACCAGCCAACCCGAAAAAACTGAAGAACAAAGGAACTTAGTGCCAAGCTAACTACAAGCACTGAAGCGACCAGCTTCCAGCAGCCTGCACGATTGGAATACAGCCCAACAAAAATTACATTTGACCTCAGAACCACAAATGTCCCAGCATGCCTGGCTTTCCCACACCAACAGACCAGCCAGCCAGGGCGGTAGAACCTGAGCTCAAGACGTTTTTCTATTGTCTTGGACTTAAACTGCTAGGGTTGGGTACCGAACCCTGTACTTTTACCGATACCAATCGACTCATGTCGGTATTACCGAGTACTGGTTCGCGTAAAATCAAACGGTGCCAAATTTCAGTACATTAACGTGTATCAGGAGCAGGGAGCACCAGCTGAGGATATGTCTGAGTGTAACGTTATGTCGGGCTCACAACCAAAAACCGAAAGCAATTACGAGCAATTTAGTGCACTATTTAGAGTTAAACTTGCATGTGTTGCGCCAGGAGCAGGCATACATTATAAATCAGAATACTATCCCTTGCAAGGACTTAAAATTGACATGTATGGCATGCACCCATTGTCCTGAATCACGAATGGTTAGGTTTGTCACGACAACGTAAGATTGGTCGTTTGGGAACGAAACCTCACGTTCCGCTGACGCTGTGTGGAGCAGAAGAAGAAAGATGGCCAGCCGAAAGCGTTCAGCTGCGTGGTTGTATTTTACAAAACTTGACGAAGACAGTGGTCTGTGCAACATTTGCCAGGCAAAATGCAAAACGGGCAATGGCAAAACATCAAATCTCAGGAAACACCTTGTTAAACATCAGATAAATTAAAGAGCAGAAGAGTGTACCGTGTTTACTTCTACAGCTGCAGAAACTAGCAGCACACCTGCATGCTAGTCTTTCTTAAAGGTGCTCTAAGCGATGTCATGCGTTCTTTGTCACATACAGCAAACATCTCTGGTAAATGTTTGTGATTGGTCACGAAGTCCAAACTCTGCCTCTTTTATGAGAACGCGCGTCTCTAGATTGGGTAACCCTGGGTCGACTGAACTAGTCGATAACCACCTTCGTGGCAGGTTATGCGGGACCGCGGTTGTTGTTGTTAGGGTTAGTGAAGCCGGGGAACTGAAAGAAATCCAGGGCATGTTGATCTTGTTGTAGTACAGGCCCCTGCACGACGAAATGTAACAGTGTTTCAGCCAATAACCGACAAGAAGGATTTGGGGATGGGGGTTGCGGGGTTAGTGCGCGGAAGCATGGAAGGGAGGGAGAGGGGACGGGAGGAGGAGGGAGGGACGAGCTAGCCTCTGTTTTGTTTGAAAATACTTTGAACGTCAACAAGAAGTGCCGTCACCCCACATCGCTTAGAGCACCTTTAAAAAGAATTACACAAGAACTACTTAGTAGTAGCAGCAGTAGTTTGATCTATGTTTGAGCTTGACAATGTGTGTGTGTTTTTTTTTTAAATGTTTACTGTCCATTGTTGATATGTTCATATTTTTATATTTTTAGGAGGGGGATACAGTTTCATATGTGGGGTGGGGAGGGTTTTTGTATTGTTTAAATAAAATGTTTAAACTGAGAAGTTGTGAGTTTTTTTTAAACTGTAATCAAATTTTGTAGTTACAACCAGGCATTACAGTTCCAGTAAGAGTAAGGTACAGAGTATAGGGCTGAACGATTTTAGGAAAATATGTAATCAGGATTTTTCTGCCAGATATTGCGATTACAATTGGATTTACGATTGTTTGAATAAAAGTTCAGTAAAGTTTAATATTGTCTGTAACAGACAAGACATTCATGGAGAAATATAACATGAGACACCATCAAAACTGCTCTATACCTATGACAGTATTTTCTGATTCATGGAGTGACAAAAAGACATTTAACCCCTGACGTTTCTATATTTTGGAGGAGGTATTTAACTTGTGCCACAAGTGTCAAGTTTAACTGTTTACCAAATGAGGACTTTCTCTCCCCTTTAGAGAACGTTTACAAGTGAACTGTGTTGGAAATCGAAACAAGATCTAAATACAAAAGGATGTGATGTATTTTATCTGGTTTATTTCAGACATGCATGTAGGAGAACAAGTCCTGCACAGTGTCACAGCGTCTGCACAAGAGTGAAATGTAATGTGTGGGCTTTTCAGGTTACCTACCAAGTTGTAGTGGAACCGGATGTTAGTCTTCGAGCAATATAGCTCTTGAAGTGAGTGAAAACATCAGAGACCATGTCTATGAGGGAATATGTCATAACATTGGAACCCTACCCAGCATACACGTTATAAATAAACTAGTTGTACACTAATAAAATTGTTGTGTCAATTCATGATTACAAGCTATACTGAGCACTCAAGCCTAAATTCACACAGGGCACTCCCAAACTGCAGGGGGCAACAATGCAACCCGAGCTGTTTAAACCAACTTCCAGGAAGTGCTCTGGGGACCATATTAACCTGTGCACCCACAAGCAGTGCATGTGCATGGCATTGAAATGTTTGGTAAGAGCTTACTTGGCTCTCACTCATTCCTGAAAAGAGATGCTGATGACCACAGCTCCTGATCATCCAAAGACGCAACTGGTAGGACAGAATGTGATTGAATGTGTTGAAATGTGTTGAATTCATTCTTCTATATGACTTTTTGTTTGTTTGTAACATACAATTTCAATTAAATAGTGAATACCTTATTATGTGAACATAGAACTTGACAGTAACGTTACTCTAAACATGTGTATTGTTGAATCATTAAATAAGTTTAATTATGATATTGATATGTTAATTATTAACTTGTAAAGATCCCAGGTTGATCTAAATGACTAAATGTTGGGTTTGAGGATTTAGTAACATTTATTTATGCTTATTTTGAGAAAGTGAAATTGAGATATATTTGTAACTAATTCATGGTTTTTGTTTGTGTATTTTATAGGTTATCAACCTATTCTGTTCCACCCTTATGAAAATAAAAAATCACAAAGTGAACGGTTTTGAGTTGTCCTTTGCGTTCATCAAGGATAAAGCAGTTTTTCAAGTTTGGGCAGAGCTGTGGTCGGTCAAAAACACACACAACTTGACAGTTGATAACCAGCGCGGCAGTGAGAACAAGGATCAAAGGCCTGAAGTCAAGCTGTCGACGCAAAGGTAGAATTGACTGTAAACTCTTCACCATGGCAAAGGAAACTCTTGGGAGAACAGTCAAGCAACTGAAGCAAGAGCGGACCTTAGCTAAATCTGCTTTCACCAAGCAAGCAAACTACCTGAGCAAAGCTGCAGCTGGTATGATTAAGCATGAACTACAAGAGGAGTTCAGCAAGCTCAGTTCCCTGGCGAGGAATGTCAGTGATGCAAATGATGACTACGCGGCTGGCCTACTAGCTGAAGCAGGAACTAAGGAAGATGAAGAGGTCAAGCTCGACAAGCACCAGCAGGCTGATCTTGAAAGGACAATTGAAGAGTGCGACATGAAACTGGAGGACATCCGTGAGGCAGTCCAATTCAACCTCTGGCCAAGATATGGTAAAGAGGAGGTAGACTTTGCAATTCAAGAAGCGGAGAAAGCCTGTGACAGAGCCAAGGAAATCCCTGTCACTGCTATCAACAGAGACGGCTATGAACTACAGCTGGAAAGAGCGAGGAAGCTAATCCATGATGTAAGTGAAAGCCTGAAAGACTGGGAAAAATGGATCCCACACGATGAGACCGCAGACCTGAAAGGCAGAGTAAAAGATCTGAAAATATTCGGCAGTAACCTCGAGGCCAAAAGAGCAGGATTCCTCACCGCACAGAAAATTGCAGAAGAGGAAAGAAGACTTACAGAACCTCAACAAATAGCAGTTCCACAACCAGTGGTGAGAATAAAGCCAACCAGTCTACCTAAATTCCCTGGGTTTAGGAGGAATTTCCACAGATGGAGGAAAGACTGGGAGAGTCTGCAAAAGCAGGGAGAGCCGACTGGTTCAGTGGAAGTGAAGAAGTTTCAACTCCTTGACAGTGTGGACGAGAGAATATGTAGAGACCTGCGCCTGTCAACATATAACAATGCTGAAGACATGTTTAGAGTACTCCAAAACAGGTATGGAAACAAGTCAACAATTGCCTTGGAGATAATTGAGGACCTGGAGAGGATCCCTCCTTTAAAGTCACACCAACCAAGGAAGGTAATTGACCTAATTCAAGCTGTGGAAAAGGCCCTGAATGACCTCACGGAGCTCGAAAGCAGCGGAGCCATAAAAAATCCCCTTGTCATCAGATCCATAGAGAGCAAGCTGCCGGATAACATGAAGAGGGACTGGCTGACATTCATGGTCAATCCCAGAAATGGAGTCACACCTGACAATCACTTTGACAGCCTTCTAAAATTCTTAAAGACACAAGAGGACATTCTAGAGAAACTAGACCAGTTGGGTGTAAGTGACAAACCTGAAAAGAAAGCTACGTACCCGGAGAGGCGGTATGCCTCCACAAGGTCCACGAGAAAAGGAGGATGTGTTGTGTGTGGAGATGAAAAGCACCGTGAGAAGATCTTCTTTTGTAAGCAGTTCAAAGAACTAAAGCCTGGTGAGAAGCTGAATGCTGTCGAAAGACTGGGAGCATGCAGAAGATGCCTCAGATGTCATGGAGAGGATGATGAATGTACGGACACTTACCTGTGCAGAAACAGAGACTGCAGAAGAGGAAGCTCCTCGAATCACCATTTCTTCCTCTGCCTTAAAGGAGGGGTCAAGGGGAAATAATATGTGAAAGTGGAAAAACCCAGCACCAGGAGGCAAACATTCACAGAGGAGCAAGAGAGATTAATATGTGATCTTACCCCGGACATGGCAGAAAAATTCAGGAAAGCTTTCACCAACATGGCTGCAAAATCACACTGCACTGGAAGAAGCCTTCCTGGAATGATGGACTCAAGCACACATGAATTACCAGTTATTCTTATGCTTCTCGAAGTAACCACTAACGCAGGGCAGAAAATTGGAACTCTCATTGACTTAGCATCAGACACCAACTACATCACTCACATAGCTGCCAGGAGACTGAAGCTTCGAAGTGAAAGGATCACGCTCGTCGTCCATGGAGTTGGAGGCATGGCCATGAAGGTAAAGACCAAAAGATACTTACTCAAGGTAAGAGTCAAGACACCAAGAGGCACGGAGAGAGCTCATGAGCTGATCTGTTACGGGTTGGATGAAATTGCAAAAGTTCACAGAGTAATCAAAGCACACCAACTCAAGAAGTTCTTCCCCGATACCAACCTGGAAGATCTTCACAGACCAGAACATGTTGAGCTTCTCATAAGCCACCGTGAAGGAAGACTTGCTCCACAGAGAGTAAAGGTAGTAGGAGATCTTGTCCTGTGGGAAAGCCCTTTAGGAAAGACCGTTGGTGGAGCACATCCAGACCTCTGTGAAGTAGTGGACATGGCCCTGCACAATTCTGAAACTCATTTTGCACGATCAATGAGAATCACAGCAGTAAAGTATCAAGAAATTGCTGAGATGCAAGAATCTAGAGCTGAAACCAAAACCACTGTTATTGGCAGAGAGTTCTTGGACTGGTGGAAGTGGGACAGCATTGGTGCGGCCTGCGAACCCATGTGTGGAGGATGTCGTTGTGGTAACTGTCAACCAGGAGGCAAAGACATGACTCTTAGTGAAGAAAGAGAGCTTGAGATAATCAGGCAAGGTCTCAGTTATGTGGAGTCAGATGCGCATAGTCAGGAGCCTCACTGGGACACAAAATACCCTTGGATTGAAGATCCAAGTTCCCTGCCCAACAACAGAAGCGCAGTGGAAGCCACATTTCTGAGGACGGAGAAACAACTCAAGAGAGAACCAGATTGGCGTGCAGCATACACAACTCAAGTCCATGAGATGGTGGAAAGGAAGGCGGCAAAGAAACTCACTAGAAAGACCATTACCGACTGGAAAGGTCCAGTTTGGTATGTCAGTCACTTGATAGCACCAAACCCACACTCTGTAACAACACCTGTCCGACTGGTATGGAACAGCAGCCAGAGGTTTAGAGGAAGCAGCATGAATGACCTTCTCCTGAAAGAGCCCGATGTACTAAATCCCATTCGAGCAGTACTGCTAAGGTTCAGGAGAGGAATCCATGCTGCTCTCGGCGACATAAAAAAGATGTACAATTCTGTGTGGCTTGAAGACCTGGAGATGCACCTCCATAGATTTCTCTGGAGAGACAGTGAAGATGGAGAAATTGAGGAATATGCCATCACCAGGGTCAACATTGGCGATAGACCAGCAGGGTGCATCGCACAACTAGCCATGAGAGAGACAGCGAAGTTGCCCATGTTCACTCATCTGAAAGAGGAACGGAGAGTCCTTGAAGAGGATTCCTATGTAGATGACATCCTGACATCCCATAATGACCTGGAAAAGCTAGACGGAACCACCAAAAAAGTCGAAGAAATTCTGAAGGCAGGTGGATTCTTCCTCAAGCCGTGGGTCCGATCAGGCCAAAGTGGGAGGCAAAAATCTACATCAGAACATCCAGCATCGTCAGATGAAGTCTTCATCCTCCCCAACCAACTGAGAGAAGGAGACAACAAAGCCCTTGGAGTTGGTTATTTAGTTGAATCAGACAAACTGTACCTCATGACCTCGATAAACTTCTCAAAGAGAAAAAAGAAGATGAGGATCAGTCAAAATCTCGTTGGAGAGGAAGTGAGAAGGAAAACTCCAAATCCACTGACTAGAAGACAACTGCTTAGCCAAGTAGCTAGTTTGTATGACCCAATAGGCCTTGCAACACCTGCCAAACAGAAAGGAGCCATTTTAGTCAGAAAAGCATTTCAAGAAACTGGAGGCAAAGCTCTAACAAGAGATACATGGGACACACCTCTGTCTGAGAAACTGAGAGAAGAAGCAATCCACCTGTTTGAGGAATATACACGCCTCAACCAAATTACCTTCCATAGGAGCCTAACACCAGTCAAAAGGATTGGAGAACCCTGGGGAATAACATTCTCAGATGGGAGCGACCAGAGTTATGGAGCTGTGGCATACTTCAGGTGGGAGACTGAGCAAGGCATCCTGGTCCGACTTGTTGAGTCCAAAGCCAAGCTTACACCACTTGACCAAAAGGGAGAACCAGTGAAGGCTGAGGTCTGTGGTGCTGTGTTCGCTGCAAGACTCAGGAAATACATTGAAAAGCACAGTCGGATGCAAGTAGAACGTTGGCTACATCTGCTAGATAGTCAAACTGTGCTGGGTGCAATCCAAAGGGACAGTTATGGGTACCAGACCTTTTTTGCAAACAGAGTGGGAGAGATCCAGAAATCCACATCAATTGAGGACTGGAGATGGATTCCAGGTGAGCAAAACATTGCTGACCTCACGACAAGAGGAGCAACCCCAGAGGACCTCAAAGAGAACTCTGTGTGGCAAAATGGCCCGGAGTTCCTGAAACGACCTGTAGAGGATTGGCCGACAAAGTCAGCCAAAGAAGTCGCTGCAGATGCCAAAGAAGGTATAAACAAGCTCCAAAGGAAAAGTTTTACAGCAGCACTGACCCGAGCGCAGGTGGGAAAAAAAACCCAACATGCTCCACATGCCACTACAATACCAACATCTCCAACCTCTGACAAAAATAAAGACCTGCAAGGCAGCCCTAGCGGAAGAGGGCACCAAATCCAAGTCCGGAGACCACCTTCTGGTTCTTCAGTGGGGAAGATCCTTAACATCAGTAAGTTCAGCAGTTTAACCAGGTTGACAAGAGTCATTGCCTGGGTGTGGAGAGCTGCCACAAAGTGGAAAGAAATGCTGGTCAAGACCACCACCACAAGCAAGCCAAAGAAGAAGGAAATTCCTTCAGCTCTTGAGATCAAGTCCAGAGTCAAGGAAGCTACACTTACCATCATGGAGTGTGAAGATGCACTCAGAGATCTCTTCCTTGCGGCTCAAAAGGATGTAACCTTGCCAGACACCACACTCAGCAGGCTCGCTGTGGTCAAAGAGGAAAACACTGGACTTTTGCTCTGTGGAGGAAGATTCCAAATCTTTAATGAAGAAAAAACTGCAGTACCAATCTTGCCCTGCACATCATGGGTATCCACTCTTCTAGCTCAAGAAGCCCACAAGACAAATCATGAAGATATCGCAGGCACACTCCTCCGGATGAGAAGGAAAGCATGGGTGGTAAGAGGCCGGAAACTAGCTCAGAAGATTGTTGATAACTGTGTGACATGCAGGAAACGTAAGGCCCGAAGATGCCAACAGATCATGAGTGACCTTCCATCGGAGAGAATAACACCAGCCAATCCATTTGAGTACACAACAGTGGACTTATTTGGACCTTATGAAGTGCAGGATGAGGTGAGAAAGAAGGTGAAACTTAAAGTGTGGGGAATTGTCTTTTGCTGCATGGTGTCAAGAGCTATGCACACAGACCTTGTCAGCGACCAGTCAGCTGAAGGCTTCCTGTTAGCCTACCAAAGATTTACGGCACTTAGAGGGCATCCAAGGAAATTGTGGTCGGATCCTGGGAAAAACTTTGTCGGAGCCAGACCTGCCCTCAAAGAGCTCTACATGTTTCTGGACCGACTGGAGAAATCAAAGCTTGAAAACGAAGTTTCCAAGCATGGCACAGAATGGAGCTGGAGGATCCATCCAGCAGACTCACCTCACAGAAACGGAGCTGCTGAAGCTGCTGTCCGGACTGTGAAGCGGGCTTTACACAATCTGGGAGGTAATGGAGCCTTCACATGGGGTGAATTTCAAACTTTCCTTTATATGGCTTCCAACCTCGCCAATGAACGGCCTATTGATGCCAGGACTCAGAGCAGAGAGGACTGTGTAGAATACATTAGCCCAAATTCACTTCTACTCGGAAGAACCGGACCCAGAGGAGATCCAGGGACCTTTGACTTTGAAGGCTACTCCTACAAGAGATTAAGAACCATCCAAACAGAAGTTGACCGATTCTGGAGGAAATGGAGTCAGTTAGCCGGACCAAACCTGTTTGTCCGGACCAAGTGGCACACCGCTCACAGGAATGTGGCAATTGGAGATGTCGTCTGGATGGCTGACCAGAACGCCTTGAGAGGTCAGTTCAGGCTTGCCAGAGTTATTGACGTTAACACTGACAAGAAGGGAATTGTGAGGGATGTATATCTCCGATCCTTCCCCAGCTACCCAGTCGCAACTGTGAAGTCCACTAAAAAGATGAAAAAACATTCAATCAAGATACCTGCAACAGTTCTTCACAGGGATGTCAGACGGATAGTTGTCTTGCTTCCAGTTGAAGAGCAGCAGCAACAGGATCAAGAATAGAGTAACTAAATCCAACACATCACAGTACTGTGTGACCTCCTTGGGTTGAAGAACCAGGAGGTCAAGTGGGAGGTGTTGTGTCAATTCATGATTACAAGCTATACTGAGCACTCAAGCCTAAATTCACACAGGGCACTCCCAAACTGCAGGGGGCAACAATGCAACCCGAGCTGTTTAAACCAACTTCCAGGAAGTGCTCTGGGGACCATATTAACCTGTGCACCCACAAGCAGTGCATGTGCATGGCATTGAAATGTTTGGTAAGAGCTTACTTGGCTCTCACTCATTCCTGAAAAGAGATGCTGATGACCACAGCTCCTGATCATCCAAAGACGCAACTGGTAGGACAGAATGTGATTGAATGTGTTGAAATGTGTTGAATTCATTCTTCTATATGACTTTTTGTTTGTTTGTAACATACAATTTCAATTAAATAGTGAATACCTTATTATGTGAACATAGAACTTGACAGTAACGTTACTCTAAACATGTGTATTGTTGAATCATTAAATAAGTTTAATTATGATATTGATATGTTAATTATTAACTTGTAAAGATCCCAGGTTGATCTAAATGACTAAATGTTGGGTTTGAGGATTTAGTAACATTTATTTATGCTTATTTTGAGAAAGTGAAATTGAGATATATTTGTAACTAATTCATGGTTTTTGTTTGTGTATTTTATAGGTTATCAACCTATTCTGTTCCACCCTTATGAAAATAAAAAATCACAAAGTGAACGGTTTTGAGTTGTCCTTTGCGTTCATCAAGGATAAAGCAGTTTTTCAAGTTTGGGCAGAGCTGTGGTCGGTCAAAAACACACACAACTTGACAAAAATCAAAGGGTCAAGTGTAAAACTAATTGTCTTAAGTTCAATTTTCAAATGTTACGTGATATGACTTTACATAAACATACACGGACACTTTCTTAAGCCAAGTGGCGTGTTATCTGTAGACATTTTGAGATATCCGCGTGTATGTCTACGCTCTATACAGAGAACGTAAACATACACGCCACTTGGCGTGTTATTGCGAGAAGAAAGCGACGGTTGAGTGTAGGAAAAGAAGAACGGGGTTGGCTGTAGTGAAAGAAGACAGCGACGGTTGAGAAAACGTGACGCAGGACGCGATCCCCCGTCTCCTGGGTGAAGGTCCCGTTTGACCCATCCACCCCCCCCCGACCAACCTCCCTACGCTGATTTCACCCTTTCATACTCCTCGCTACGGCGTAAATTCACACACAATCGCAAGGTAATGTAAGTCAATGGAGGCCAAAGTGTTCATAAACACGCTTAAAAGAGAGTATGCGTCTTAACACGGCAATAATGGCATACGAATTGGCGTGTCATACGTACACCATTTCATGAGATCAGTCTGAATGTTAAGACCTTAACAATCATTACAAATGGCAGTTTTTTTATCCAATAACTTGTAATTTTGCACAGCTACTTGAGCAGCCTTCATGTTTAATGTCTAACTGTTTTAACCCTGTGTTTGATGTGTCTATGTTAATCTTGCAGCAATTTTTCTCTCTGTCCAAAATTAATTTCTTCTTTGGGAGACTAATAAAGAGACTGACTTTTTTTAAACGCAGAAATGCTGAGAACATATTTTTTAATAAAATAACAAATAATATATGAATGGCTCCTTTAAGTACATTATCAGATAACATAAGACCAATCTGTCTAAACATTAACTTCATCAGCAGATAAACACAAGTAAGGTCCAAAAGTAAACAAAATGTCAAGGCTCAAATGGATTTATATATTTACGTCAAACAAAAGAAAACCTCCTTCCTTCCTTCCTTTTTCAGTTTAATCAGAGCCAACTACACAGAGTTAATTAATATCAGCAGGACACTTTGCATATTAGCAAATAGGAAAAATACAACGCAACATCTCCTTACTCTCTGCATAATAATAATAATAATAATAATAATAATAATATTAATAATACAAGCAGCAGAATCATAAACAGATGATGAAACTGCAGTTGAAAACACTTGACGTCACGTGACAAACTAAGAGAATCTTCACCCACCTAATAAATAATAATAATAAATAATAAATAATTATATTATTTTCTAAACCACTTTCATAAAACAAAAAGAAATGACAACATTACACATC